>JAJPUD010014402.1:0-40777 GCA_023553655.1 Myrmecobius fasciatus | reverse complement strand
TTTTTCGCTGGCACTCTCTCTTCCCCGACCCCCTCTGCTTTCCTGCTCCTGGTGCCGCGAGCACCCTGATGTGGATCCTGGCCCTGTTGAGGCCACTGAGGCCGGGGCAACTAAGTGCACAGCTCTGCTCCTTGTCCCTGAGCCCTGTAAGTTGACCACACCGCCCCACTGTCTCTGCCCAGAGCCCCGGGCCAGGAAGTATAAGTGTGGCCTGCCCCAGCCATGTCCCGAACAGCACTTGGCCTTCCGTGTCGTCAGTGGGGCCGCCAATGTCATCGGACCCAAGATCTGCCTCGAAGATAAGATGTGAGAAAATTGAGGGACAAGTCACCGGGATGGTGGGAAGAAGGGGATGGAGTGACGGGCGGGACAATGGTGCCCATTGTGGGGAGAGCCAAGGGGCAGAGAGAGGAATAGGTTTTCTCCCTCTCCCTCCATTCCCCGTCACAGATGTGACCCTTCTGTTTCCCAGGCTAATGAGCAGTGTAAAGGATAATGTCGGACGTGGGCTGAACATTGCCCTGGTGAATGGTGAGTCCGGAGCCCGCTCCATTCTGGACTTGGCAGGCTCTGGGAACAGATCCTGTACGCGGACCTAGAAAGAGAATGAGGAAGGACTTGTGTCTCCTCCCCCCTCCCCACCATCCCTTGTGGAAGGGGGAAAGCCCCCAAATAGTTTGCTCTTATTCTCCCGTGTCGTTGGCGTGCCCTCGCCACCCCCAAACGTGACTTCCTGTGGCTCACTTGGGCTGTTGCCTCCGACCCTTGAAGATCTCTCCAGCTCTTGCAGTCTTCCAGGACAGCTCCGAGGATGTTGATGTTCAACTTCTTTGGCTTCTCCGCCGGGCCCTCAGTTACCCTTCCAGTGCTCTGGCCCAACGAGACGTTGGCCGTTGGAAGGCTCTGTTGAAAATCCAGAACAGATTAGGTCCCATCTTCCTTTGGGATTTCTATAGTCCACGTGACTTCCGGGCCTTTGCTGTGCTAATCCTTCCCCTTTGGGAACTGTGGCTCACAAGCTTCTCTCTGGGATTTCTCCTTTTCCTCTCCATCTTCATCTCCTCAAAGCTCCCCTCTCATGACTTGTCTTGCCTTGCCCTTGTGCCCCTTTTTCCTTGATGGCCTGGGACAGCCCTGCCCTTGATTCCTAAGAAATGAGGATGGGGGTCTTCAAAGCCCTCTGTGCACAGTGTAAACTAGCAAATAGGCCCTGACGGGGCGTCGGCCAAAAGACTGGTCCAAGGGTCAGGGCTGGCCTAGACAAATCCTTCCTACGGTGAGACCTGGGACCCAGTTGCTTAGGGGAGGGCTTCTAAGCAGCCCCTCCCAGCCGCCCATAGTTCTGAATCTGGCAGGACCCCGGGAGGTGTCCTTGCTACCTCCTATCTTTCCAACTAGCTCTTAGCCTGTTGCTTGGTTCTTGCATCCCATGAAGAAATCGGGATCTCATTTCTCTTCCCTGCCACTGACATAGTTCAGACACTCAGCATTTATTAAGCCCCTACTATGTGCCAGCCAAGCTAGGGATACCAAGAAAGGCAGAAGCACTGTGCTGCCCTCAAGAAACTGCCAGGCAGGCCGGTGCAGAAACGAGGAAACTCCTGATTTTATTCATTCCCTCTCAGGCCCAGCGCCATTAGGAGAGGGCAGAGACTGGCCCCCGGTCCTCACAAACTAGAGAAAATCGGACTGGATCGAAGTGCCAGCTGGGCTTAGGGCTCCAAAGTTTGCCTGTGTGGAGACGGGGAGGTTGCTCCCCTGGGCTGGGAGTGGGCTTGGATGTGAATGCCCTCGGTTCTAAGACAGAATGGGATCTGTGAGTCAGTCAATGCCAAGGGCGGGAAGGCTCTCCGATGCCAAGGCCATCATCAGAGGTGGCTTCGTGGAGGAGCTGACTTTGGAGGTCAGCCTTCAGGAAAGAAGAACCTGGCTTGGAGGAAAAGGGAGATCGTCAAAATTGTCTAGGCCGGGGCAAGGGGAAGCTTCTAGGATCTTCTTCAGAGGCTGGCCCTGGATGGGACAAAGCACATTTGGTCCGTGCCAGCTTCAGTTGTGCACCCCCTGCTCTGCTCTTCCTTAGCTGCATTGGATATGGTTTTCCAAGCCAGCTCTACCCACTGCTTTTGTCAATCCGGGGGGTTCCTTCCCACTCTCCCCCAGTATCCACAGTGGACATTCTCCCAAGTATTTGTTGCTGAGCCCTCCGGGAAGGGAAGGGGCCTAAAATCTGGGCCCCATTTTCTGAAGGCTTCTTAGCTCCGAGTCTTGGAAGCCCTTTGCAAGCTCTTTGGCCCCAGGCTGCTTCCCCTGGGGGAGGCCAGGATGTGTGTGTGTGTGTATGTGTGTTTGTGTGTGTGTGTGTGTGTGTGTGGATACCCTCAGAGGTGTCCTCGGCCCTAACCCTGCCACCTTCCCATTGCAGGAGTGAATGGGGAGCTCCTGGAGGCCAGATCCTTTGACATGTGGGCTGGAGGTGAGTGAGACCAGTTCTGGGTTCTTCCCAGCCCTCACTTCCATAGCTCTGCCTGTCCTTCCCTTAGCAGCTCCAGGTGGGTTGAAGGGAAGATCACCCCATCCTGGCTCCATCTTTCCTTTTGGATCCCTCTGACTTAATGACAGCCACTTCTTGAAAGGACATTCCGAGAGCATCGGCCCTGAGGTCAGGAGGACCTAAGTTTAAATGTGGCCTCAGATACTTAACACTTCCTAGCTGTGTGATCCTGGGCAAGTCACTTAACCCCAATTGCCTGCTCCCCTTTCCCCCCCTCCAAAAAAAGGTACATTTTGCAGGTGTGTTTTTGTTTGTTTTTGTCACAGTTGTTTCTAGAAAAGTCCCCTCTCCCTTTCTCTGCCGTTGAATCCTCCCTTGTTTTGTGACACAGAAAAGCAGTCAATCAAAGATACTCTGTGACGGTCACCCACCAGTGTAGACAACATTCTGCACGCATTGCCCCCATCTGCCAAGGAAAGGGGCCCGATTGTCACTGTATATCCTCTGGAAACATCAATGGGTTTCTCAGTTGCTTAGAGCTCAGGTTTCTGGGATCTTTGCTCCATTGCTCTGGTAATCGGGCATTCTTTTGGCTCTGCACACTTGGCTGTCTGAGCTCAGACGAGTCTCAGAAGGGTCGTCTCGCCGCGGCATTCAGGTACCACAGTGTGGGCAGCCATTGCCCGGGTGACGAGCGGGCTCGTTGTTTCTGCTTCTCTGCTACCATAGAAACGCTGCCGTGATAGCCTTGTGTGTATATGGGGCTTGTGTCTCTACTATCCTGGTGCACGTGCAGAACGGTGGGACGGGAGAGCAGAGGGGGTGAGCAGTCGTGGCCCTCTGGTGGAAAGGGTCCCCAAAGGAGCTTCCAGAGAGTGGGAGCACCGAGAAGTGGCTGGGGGCCCTTTTGCCTCCCCTCTCCTCTTGACTTCCTTACTCCAACTCTCCAAACGTCACTTCTTTCACCTCTCTGGCAGGGGGCTCCTCCGGGTGGCCTCCAGGGTCCCTGAGCTGGAGCTCAGGCGTTACCTCATGGGGCTCCGCTGTTGTCTTTCCCTAGATGTCAATGATTTGCTGAAGTTCATCCGGCCGCTCCACGAGGGCACACTGGTATTTGTGGCTTCCTATGATGACCCAGCCACCAAGTAAGAAGCCTCTGATCCACGCTTTTGATTCCGCCTCTCCCTCCCCCCCCCCACTTCCCCTCCTTGCAGCCTGGTTCCCCATCTCCACCCCATCCCCTCCCCAGATTTCTCTCTCTGTCTGCCACAGGATGAACGATGAGACCAGGAAAATCTTCAGTGAGCTGGGCAGCACAAATGCCAAGGAACTGGCCTTCCGAGACAGCTGGGTGTTTGTTGGCGCCAAAGGAGTTCAGGACAAGAGCCCCTTTGAGCAGGTCTGTAGGGTCGTCCCCCAGAATAACCCTAGTGGGGAAAGGTGGATAATGCCGTCTTCCACTTTGTTTATCCTTTAGGCCGGGGAGGCAGGGGAGGGGGGCAAGGGAGTGGATTCCCCCTCCTTCCCCTCTTCCCCTCCTCCTGAGCTCCCCTAGAAAGTAGGCCCAAGTGAAGGCCATTTTATAGAGGAGGAAATGGGTTCAGAGAAGGTGAAGGTAAGTTCCCCCTGCTAATTAGCAACGACAGTCCAAGCATCTGGGTTGCCTTGGGAGAGAACCCCGCCATGTGCACTCACCTGCTGAGGGACCCCCCTGGCAGCAGAGCCTCCTGCCCCTTCCTTCTCCATCATCTCTTTTCCTCGTGGCTGCCCCACAGCACATGAAGAACAGCAAGAACACCAACAAGTACGAGGGCTGGCCAGAGGCGCTGGAGCTTGAAGGCTGCATCCCCCAACGGACAGTGGGCCCCCAGTGAGCTGTTGGGCCGTCTCTACCTCCTTCCTTACCTCACAGCAGGCCTGGCCTGCTGAATTGCCCGAGTGGGGCAATGTCTTCAGCCCTTCCCTGGATCGAATGACTCCTGGAAAAAGCCACCTGACTGAGGGGTGAGAGGTCAAGCTGTGATGGGAATGGAGGCCAAGCTGGCTCCTGCTCCCCCCCGAGCATTCACCGAGCTCTCAGGGGCCCCTTCCCCCAGTGCCTTACTCCTTCCAGGAATCCTTTCTTGCACTTTTTCCACATCACTCCAGCTCTCTTGGAAACTGAATGTAACAGGCGGTGGGAGAGTTAGACCCCTGTGGGAGGGGATGCTTCCTTCGGTCAATCAGATCCCCTCCCTCCCACCCCATATACACATAGACCCTGGTCTGGCCAGATTGGGCCCCTAACGCATCCAGGGCTCTCTTCCCCTCCCCCCCCCTTCTCCACGAATCGTGCCCTCCATGCCTTTGGCCTTTGCTTTAGGTGTGCCAACAGCTCCCCTGGCCCACTCTCTGCCCTGGTTCCCAGAGCCATTGCCCTTTCACAGGCTGTGCTACTTGGTCTAGCGGAGTCTGAGTGATGGTGTGATTTTGGGGCGCTTGCAAGAGCTCTGCCGCCGCCCCCCCACATCCACGTCTTCCGGTCTCATGACTTCCTCTTAGATGCCGAATTAAAGATATATGCAATTCTTTGTAGTTAATTGAGAATGACCTTTAATAAACAGAATTCCTAGTTGACGCCTGGCGCCGCTTCATACGCTAAGTAAGCAGAGACCCAGAGAGCCTTCCAGGAGCCAGTGGGGCACCTGGGAAAGGCGCAGGAACAGTTTCACCTTCAGGAAATGTCCCCCTAGGGGAAATAAACAGAGAATTTTGACTTTGGCAGGCATCTGGTAGGCCAAGAAAGAGCCCTGGGCCCCATACCTGAGGTCTTTGTCAGTGAGAGGACCCCTGGGCCAGATGAGCCAAAATGGGGATTGACCTCACGAAGCCACGGTCATTCTTTATCCGACTTTAGACAAGGCCAGCCGCTGGCCAGGAGCCTCACTGCTTCACTTCTGCCATAAATCCCAAGGGCTCAGGCCCCCTGTGCCATTGGCACTAAGGTTTCCAGAGGACTCTTCTACCACTTTCTGGCCTTTTTCATGTAAATAACATCGTTTATTTGAGCAGGTCCATAACTACGCCATCATATGGACACAAAACCGAGAACACAGGTCACAGCTCACGGAGCTAGACTAACGCCACCTGTGAAAGCTGTGTGCGGTCCATGTCAGCTACCCGAAACTGCTGCCATCTTGTGCTTGCCCATTCCATCCCCCTCAGGCAGCATAGTACCACCTGCTTATATGAGCGATATCAGCTAATAGCCTGGTCAGCGGCAAAACGGTCTGAGCATCTGTGGCACACTGACTCGTACCTGCCTCCACAGGCCTATCCACTCAAGGACCTAAGAATGAGCCCATGGAAGACCAGGTTGGATGGTGCCCGTGCCGGCTCCTATGAGATCAGAATCTATAGAGGGCCCGTCTCCTTGGGCCCTTCACAGTCAAATATATCGTCAGGAAAGATTCTGTTTTGCCTGCTGGCCTCCAGACAGTTCAGGGACCCGTGATCCTTAAAGGAGTGGGGGGAATGACCCTTCAGTCAGCGAGCATTAAGTGCCTACCATGTGCCAAGTGCTGAAGATATAAACTGAAAAGTGACACAATCCCCGCCCCAAAAGAAATTGTATTCTACTGGCAGGATACAGCACAATTACAAATAATTTTATCAAGTGGGCGATGGAGGGAGGAAATCGGGGAAAACCTCTTGAAAGAGGTAACAATCAAGCAGATTGATTTAGATTTAGAAAGAAATATTGGATGACCCCCCCCAATGCCAATACTATAGAAACTATTTGAAAAAGAAATAGGGCATGTGTTTTGAAAATAAAGAGCCTTAATAAAAATCAAATTAAAAAAAGAAGTAGGTAAAGAATAGATCCTACTAAATTTCTTCTATGACACAAATCTGGTTTGGGAACCTAAACCAGGGAGAGCAAAATCAAAACTATAGACCAGTTTCCCTAATGAATATTGAGGCAAATATTTTAAGTAAAAGACTAGCAAGGAGATTACGCAATATATCTCAAAGGCAATATCCAATGAGCAGGTGGGATTTATACTAGAAATGCAGAACTGGTCTGATATTAGGAAAGACATATATATATATATATACGCATATATATATATATATATATGATTGACAAAAACAAAAACTCATCTGAAAAGATAGAAAAAGCTTTGAACAAAACAATACCCATTCTTATTAAAATACTAGAAAACATGAGAATGGATTCTCTAAAATGAAGAGCAAATCCTATTTATGATGAGGACAAACTGGAACCTTCCCAGTAAGATCAGAGGTAAAGCAAGGATATCCATCATCACTACTATTCAGGGTTGTATTTCAAATGCTAACTACAGCAATAGCACAAGAACTGAAGAAATAAGATTGGATAATGAGGAAACAAAACTAAAGTTCTCTGTAGATAATATGTGACCAATTAAAAAATCGGTCACAGCAACTTTAGCAAAGTTGTAAGATAAAAATGAACCCACAGATCATCAGCATTTGTCTCTTACTCTCAAAACCTAGCAGGAACATAGGAAGGGGTTCCATTTAAAATAACTGCATGGTATATAAAAGTAATGGAATATTATTCTATAAAAAAACAGATTTAAAAAAATTTGATGAACAAGCTAGTTTTAGAAAGGCCTGGAAAGATTTACATAAATTCATGCTAAGGGAAGCAAGCAGAACCCAGAAAACAGCAAAATTATATGATGATCAACTATGACAGACTTGCTTCTCAGCAGTTCAGTGATCCAAGGCAACCCCAACAAACTTTGGATGAAAAAGGTCATCCAAATACAGAGACGATGTAAGTCAACATATGCTATGTTCACTTTTTTCCCTGATTTTTCTCTCTTAATGTGATTCATAAGGAAATATGTTTTTTAAAAAATGAATGTACATGTATAACCAAAAAAAAGTTTCTACATGTAACTAGGGAAAATAAAAATAAAATAAAGCAAAATGAAATCACTGCAAACGATATAAGATACTTGGGAGTCTACCTGCCAAGACAAACCCAGGGATTATGTGAACACAATTACAAAAAATAAAAACATCTAAATAATTGGAGAAATACTGCTCATGGTAGGTTGAGCCAATATATAACAGATTAACTTAACTATTCGATGCCAAACTATCAAAGAATTATTTCATAGAGTTAGGGGGAAAAAATAACAATTCACCTGGAAGAAAAAAAGATCAAGAATATCAAGGGAATCAGTGAAGGAAGATGAGGTACCAAATTTCAAAGTATAAATCATGAAAACAATTGGGTCCTAGCTAAGAAATACAGTAGTGGATCACTGGGATGGATTAAGTACACAATACACAAGAGTCAGTTATCACTGATAAACTCAAAGATCCTAGCTTTTGGAACAAGAACTCACTAATAAAAATTGCTGGAGAAACTAGAAAGCAGTTTGGCACCAACATCTCATACTATACCAAGATATGGTCAAAATGGACAAATGAGTTAGATATAAAGGACGCTATCACAAGTAAATAAGGGGGACGTGTAAAAATGTACCTGTCAGTATCCAAGTGATCCCAATAAATCTTGAATGGAAAATGCTATCTGCATCCAGAGAGAAAATTATGGAGACTGAATAGAAATGAATATATACTATTTTCACCTTTTACTTTTCTTGTGATTTTTCCCTTTTGTTCTGTTTTTTCTCTTCCAACATGATTCATGTGAAAAATATGTAAAAAATGAATGCACATGTATAACCTAAAACAATGTTTTACATGTAACTGAGGAAAATAGAACTAAGACATTTTTTAAATGTTCCTGTCAGATCTATGGATAAGGGAAGCATTAATAATTTTGAATACATGAATTTGAAAAAGCTTTTGTACAAACAACACTAATGCAGCCAAAATTAGGGGGGGAAATGGAAAAGGGGAGGATTTTTACAGTAAATGTCTCTGATAAAGACCTCAGTTCTATATAGAAAGAATTGAACTAAATTTATAAAAATTGGAGCCATTCCCTAATTGATAAATGGTGAAATGATATGAATAGGCAGTTTTCAGAAGACGAAATTGACCCTATTTATAATCATATAAAAATGCCCTAAATCACTATTAATTAGAGAAATACAAATAAAAAAACTCTTGAGATACCACCTCACACCTATTGGATTGGCTAACATGACAGAGAAGAAAAAGACGACTCTTGGAGGAGATATGCAAAAAAAAAAGTATATTGTACAAAAACTTTTTTGTTGTTATTTGTTTTTCAGTGGTATCCACTTATGATCTCATTTAGAGTTTTCTTGGCAAAGCTACTGAAGTGGTTTGCCATTTCCTTCTCCAGCTCATTTTACAGGGTTGCCCAGGGTAGTACAGCTAGTAAGTATGAGGAAGAAAAGTCTTTCTGATTCTAGGCCCAGGGCTTTATCCACTGAGCATAAATTTATAGCAGCTCTTTTTGTAGCGCCAAAGAATTGGAAATCAAGGAGATGACCATCAATTGGGGAACGGCCGAACAAGTTATGGTGGAATACTATTGTGCTATAAGAAATGACAAGCAGGATAGTTTCAGAAAAACTTGGGAAGATATGTGTGAACTGATACAAAGTGAAGTGAGCAGAACCAGGAAATCAGTGTATATAATAACAGCAATATTATAATGATCAACTGTGAAAGATGGCTATTTTAATTAAGACAGTGATCCAAAACAATTCTAACGGATCCATGATAAAAAAAAAAAACAAAACTGCAATCCACCTCCAGAGAGAGAATTGCTGAACTCTGAATAAAGATTGAAACATAACTTCTTTTAATTTTTCTTGCTTTTTTTTGGTAACATGGCTACTATATAAATATAGTTTGCATGACATTACATGTATAATGTATATTATATTTCTTACCTTCTAAATGGATGGGAGGCAAAATTGAAGGTTCAAAATATATTTTAAAATGTTAAAAAATTTTTAAATTAAGAAAACCAAAAATAGTTTGGAAGTAATCCATGCCCACTGAGTTCTTAAGGATTCGGGGTTATCTTCCCCAAAGCACTTCATCCTCTCCCAAGGGGACAAGAGCAAGGAGATAGCAGCTAATTGTGTTCTAGAACCACTGATTTCATCTTCATACAGAGCAAATGCCTGGTGCATCAATTCATGACCTATGGTTTCGTTATTTTCATAACTAATTTCTCCAGCTCATATTCACTGAAGAGGCAGCTCTGCCAATTCGGCTCTCATTCAAACTCAGATAGGAAAAAAAAAATCTGTCACTTTCCCCTTTATTATTCACTTTAGAATTTTCTTTGTATTGGAAAACCAATGGATATGCTGCAAATATCATGGAAGGGAATGTGAAGTAGATGGCTTGTTCCAGAATACTTGTGTTCTCTGTTTCAATCTGACTGCAAAAGATGAATGAGATTTTCCTTGAAACTCCGATCAGCAGCAAAATCTACTGGTTCTGAATCAATATAGATACTAGATTCATGATTGCGTCTACCTGGTGCTGGGAGACAATTTGTGCTGTTATTTCCGGCATTACTAAGCACTTAGCAATAATCAGTCAAACTAGTCAAAGAAGGAATGGAAGTCTTTTCTTTTCTTTTCTTTTCTTTTCTTTTCTTTCTTTCTTTCTTTTTGGGGTTAAGTGACTTGGCCAGAGTCACACAGCTAGGAAATGTCTGAGACCAGATTTGAACTCAGGTCCTCCTGACTTCAGGGCTGGTGCTCTATCCGCTGCAGTGCCACCTAGCTGCCCCAGGAATGGAAGTGTTTTCATTTCAAAACAGTTGAAATGTCAGGAGTGTCAACACACATATCCCATTGCCTTGTGAGCTTCTTTGACTCTACACTATGATAGCAATATGTTTCAGATTTTGCTTACGAAATATTTCCACCATTGTTTTGTAGCACATTTATCGGCTCACTCCATATAGTCTAGACGGCACTTCTAGAAAACTTGAAGATGTCACATCTTATCTTATGTCTTATCTGGACTGTATTAAGAGTAGCTACTTGTGAAAATGTCCAAAACAGCCACTGCCATCTCCTACTCTCCTACTCTCCAGCCTCCATTCCATCATAGCAGCTTCCTACTGCTGAGGTGAAGGGAGAGGGATGTCATTCCATCAAGTTTCTAGCCTGGTCTCCTACCATGGACCAAGGAGAGGATCACCATTTCTTCTGCTCTGTGTGCTTGCTCCCTTATCTGAGCAGCTCTAAAAGGACTTCACCTTGAGGTCATAACACTACTGACAATGATTGTCTTTCTAAAATGTTCCTTTAATGATTAACAAACTCCCCACCCCATCCTATTCTCCCCATCCCAATGATTCAAACTCCAGTCCCCATCCCCCACCGCCCAATACCTTATTCCATTTCACCTCAACTCACTCCACACTCTCCCCCCAATGTCCCACCCCAAAGCTTCCTCCCCTTTTTACTGTGCCCTCTGAGATGGTCATGCCATAGGCAACAAACTTGCTTTCATCAGAAATCATTTAATCCTTTCCAACTCCTTCCATCTTCTGGCTTTTATGGAACTTTGTGACATAGCCTCCCTGGCCACACTTTCCAGCACTGGGCATACTCAGACCTCTTCGCTTGCTGGTCAGGTTGGAAGAGTTGGAATACTCTTCCTTTGCCATGGTCACTTTCAGATTCTCCCCCTTTCCCCGATCACTCAGCAATTTTTCCTTCGTTGAAGTTCATTCAATTCATATCTAGCATTTGGCATAAAAAGATCAAGATCTCCCACTGCATCCAGGGTCATCTCCAATTGTCCTGATCTATATCTAGCCACGGGACCCATATGATTCAGGAGGAAATAGTCAGGCTGGTGACCTTGCACAGCCCTCTCTCCCTCAAATCCAATTCACTTGCATGCCTGATATTATGGTTGTTTTGAGAACGAAGGACAAATAACAACAACCCAATCAAAATCCTTGTAGCTGTTGTTTATAGACCTCCAGGACACTTATTCCTTCCTCAATAAGTACCTTCCTCTTCCTCCTCACACACACACACACACACACACACACACACACACACACACATTGATATTCCCTTTAACACCCTAACCTCACACAGTACTCACTTCCCATGACCTACTCCTTTGTCAGAAACACAGAAAGATAATCATACTCTTTTTTTCCTCTCTTTTTATGTAGATGGTCATTCTATATTCCAATACATCCAAATTCGAATACAAAAACGTTTAAACCTAGCTAGAGTCGGTGGTCGGATATTTGGTCTCTATCCTGCAACAAGTTTTGGGCTGAATTTTGACCAACTCTTAAAGCTCTCAACCACTCCATTTCTTCTGTAATAATCATTATTATAACTCCAAGAGAAATGGCAGAGGGGCCAATGCAAAGAAAAGTCGATCCCAAGAAGAAGAATCTTGCCATTACCCAGCAATACACCACTTCCATGTTAATAAAGCTAGAAATGTGCTTATTTGGTCACAGTCTATTAGCTATTCACCTCTCCTTCTGCCTTCTAATACCAGGCCCAGGTCTCACTCTACACCATGCTCTCCAATCACTCGACCCTACAATTCTCTCCCAAGGCATCCCCGTACTAGTTGTTATCTCAACCTTGATCCACTGGTGAACCAATCAAACTCTACACTTCTAGTGATTCCCTCCTCCCTCACTGGATCATTAATTGTATGCTGTCAAGCCTCAGCCTTGGATTACTCCTACTATTTCTCCCCTTTGCCCCTACACACGTACTGCTGAATCAACGTGTAGAAATTGTATAGAACTGTATAGAACTATACACAACCCTTCTGACTGGGTTCACTACAAATTTATGCTACCACAACCTCACCAGAGCCTTCATTGCTGCTAGACCTGTCTCATCAATTCACTCTCCATAGAAATGTTTTCAAACTTTCTCATCCCTCTTCAAACCTTCCATGATTCCCCTTCCCTTCATTAGCTCAGCTGAGATCTTTGCCTCATATTTAATGGGAAAAAATGAGACCATTTACCAGGAACTTCCTTTTTCTCCTCCTTATTCCATATCACCTAGATGTCTTCTGCCACTTTTAACCAAGTTTTACTGTCCTGGTCTCCAACCCATGGATAGCTAGCGCCGAATAAAGCAGAAACAGGCTTTAGAGTTTAATGTTTAATGAATCACTTTCAGAGTGAGAAGGTAGAGATTTTATACACAAATCATAAATGGGAAGGGAGGAGGAAAGTCGATTACATTACAATCAGTTTCAGGGCCTGAGTGCTTGCCCACAAATCCAGTCCCATGAGAACAGTTTGTAAAGGGATTGCTTCGGATCACAGAGGTTGTTTACTCGGTGGGGGGACAGGACCAGAGTTCTGTAATAGGAACAGTTTCTACACTTCACCTAACATACACAGGAGAGCATTGTGAAAAATCGATCGATCGTTTCAAGCTGAATTGTAAGACTGATTCCCAGGTCGGAAAAGGCAGCTCGGAGAAATCTGAATTGTTGGTATATCCATTCTATGCATCTTGATAATTAGGAAAATCTTAATACTTTTTCCTCATTCCCTCCTTTCAATCAAAAGGGGCGAATAACCCTGAAGATTGCCGAGGAACATTCGTTTGAGACATGATTTTGATTGTATGTAAAAATAAATGAGTTATAAAGTGAATGCCGAGGTAGATAACAAGACAAATAAGGAAGAGAAACAGCAGACCTGGGAAGGCAGAATGGAGAATGCCGTCAAAGTTTTCAGACAATCAGGACAATAAATCAAAGGAAGGTGAGGGGGAAACATGCTTCAGAACATACTCACCTCTATTCCATCAATCTTGTTTGTGTGTTTAGGGCACTAAGGACTTCCTCTATTTGAAAGGATTGGTTTTCATAAAAACAATATTTCTCCCTGACAACAGCACAGGGCCCCCTTCTCTCGGCCATCAGGATGTCCACCTGCATTTGGAGGTTGGTGACAAGCTTTTCCTGTATGCTTCAGGCCCGTGGCTAGTTCTGCCGATAGGTTCCCAACAGACAGATGCAGTGTGCCAAAGACAGCTATGGTATGGATCCAACAGACGCCAATGGGGCCTAACTGGGCAGGAAGGCAAACCTCCATTGCCAATGGAGGGACGATTTTAACCAGAGAAGAACCTCAGTGGAGTGATTTCCTGGAAATTGGGACAACTGAGGCATAGGATAGCCAAAGGCACGGAGATCTTCCCAGAACGGAGGAAGTCTGTGATATAACGTAGACCCACATAAGAACAGTCCTGTGAAAGGAAGAAATTCACCAGCAAAGATAAGGACGTTAGAGGGCAAATCCCAGACAGTGAGTGAAACTCAGTGCAGTGCCTCCAGACAGAGGCGTTTAACTCTGGCACTATTAGGGAACAAGAAGCCTTTTGGGGATTCCCACATCAACCCAGTAATTGAATAGATACCTTTACAGTTGCCTTTGCTGTGGGCAAAGATGAGAGGTCTGATGTCTGATTTGGGGCAGGCTCCTGTATTCCCCTCGTTAACACAAGCAGGGTACTGGATGCCCCAGTTCTGTTCAAAGAAATCTGTGGCCACAGAAGCTGGCCAGAGGACTCGTGCAAGGCATTTAGGAAAGCAACTCTGAGGGTTAGGGTTAGATGTTCAGAATAGAGGTGAAATTTCATTGCACAGGATTTAGTGATCCAAGGTAAGGGCCCATGGTGCTGCTTATGCCCTGGATGCAGAGTGGAACTTGAGTTTCTAGAGAGACCCCTGAATGTAATGGTCTCTCTAGATAATGGTCTGATGTGGTAGGGACTCTACAACCTGCTATTAAGTCCGTTAGTTTTCAGTTAGAGTGCTCCTTTCTCTCATGGGTAGTTTTCCTTCTAGGGACTACTGGGGTGATATTGTGAGAAGGGGAATAGAAAAGGAAGGGGAGGGATCACTGGCTGTTCCCTTTACATAAGCCACTGATCTGTGAAGCCACAAAGACTGGGTGGCTTCTCAGTCTGGAGTTTGGGGAGCATGCTGTCTCTGAGGGCCAGTAAAATGGACCCTCCCAATGGGGTCATGATCTGGGCCTCTAATGGTGTGGGAATGGCAAAAGCTTCGAGGTGTTGGGGCCCTGAATAGCATATCCAACAATGAATCACTTTAGAGAAGCGTTTCGTGGGGCTCCTAAGTGGATAGTTCAGTAGGGATGAGGCATAAATGCCTGTTGAGCAGAGGGAAGAAATTAGGAGTAGGATAATCATTTTGGAAAATACAAGGCCAGAGACTGCGATAGCAGCAAGAAAGGAAAGGCTTAGTTCAGAGAGAGAGTGATTGTAAACTTTCAGCCCATGGCCAGTTTCTTGGCTGTAGCTCTTCACATCTGCTGTCAGCTGCTTCTCATGCAGCTGTCCACCTTAGATGTCTGCTCCTTTGGAACAGGTTTGATTTTCAAGGTCAGGTCACCTGTAGGTTCTGCAATCCAGGTGGATGGTCCTGCTCTTTTAAGATGTGGCAGGTGGATCCAGAACTCCACTCCCTAGAATTTGAATTCAGTGAGGGTGGTGAGCAGGACTTTAAAGGGTCCTTTCTGCCATGCTTCCAAGGAGTGTTTTCAGAGACGGAGATGGTATTTCTAGTAGACCCAATCACCAAGATGGAGTAGGGGCTGAGCCTCAGTTGAGATTCCAAATCATTTGGGATTGTGAGACAAGTTGATAAGTCTCTGATATTTTCTGAGCCAACCCAAAACAATATTAGAAAAGCCTTTAACTGCTGTGCTTCCCACTTAGGGTACAGTGTCAATGGGTGTCCTGTTACTTTCTCATAAGGACTAAGCTTGTGGGAACCAGATAGTCTGGTTCTATAGCTTTGTGGGGCTATATGATGATCAGTTCTGACGGACGTGGCTCTCTTCAACAATGAAATGTTTCAAACCACTTCCAATTGTTCAGCGAAGAAAGCCATAGACACCCAGAGAGAGGGATGTGAAATGTGGACCACAACATCACATTTTCATGCTCTCTAGTGTTTGCTTGCATTGGGTTTACTTTCTCAGATTTTTCTTTCTTGTAGGTACAATTTTTCTTGCACAACAATGATAAGTGTGGAAATATGCATACATATATTCGATTTGTCAAGTATTTAACATAATGAACATGTAGTGGTTATCCTGCCATCTAGGGGAGGGGTGGGGAGTAGGGGGGAAATTTTGTAACAGAAAGCTTTGTAAGGGTCAATGTTGAAGAATTATCCATACATAGGTTTTGCAAATAAAAAATTAAATCAAATTAAAAAAAAGAATTGATCATCATATAGTTTTGTTGTTGCCGTGTGTAATGATCTCCTGGTTCTGCTCATTTCCCTCAGCATCAGTTCATGCGAGTCTCTCCAGGCCTCTCTGAAATCATCCTGCTGGTCGTTTCTCACAGAACAATGATATTCCATAACATTCATGTACCATAATTTGTTCAGCCATTCTCCAATTCATGGGCATCCATTCAGTTTCCGGTGTCTTGCCACTACAAAAAGGGCTGCCACAAACATTCTTGCACATGTGGGTCCCTTTCCCTCCTCTAAGATCTCTTTGGGATATAAGGCCAATAGACATGCTGCTGGGTCAAAGGAATGCACAGTTTGATAACTTTTTGAGCATAGTTCCAAATTGCTCTCCAGAATGGTTGGATCATTTACAGTTCCACCAACAATGTATCAGTGTCCCAGTTTTCCCACATCCCCTCCAACACCTGTCATTACCCTTTCCTGTCATTTTAGCTAATCTGACAGGTGTGTAGTGGTACCTCAGAGTTGTCTTAATTTGCATTTCTCTGATCCATAGTGATTTGGAGCACTTTTTCATATGACTAGAAATGGTTTTAATTTCATCATGTGAAAATTGTCTGTTCATATCCTTTGACCATTTATGGATTGGAGAGTGGCTTGAATTCTTATACATACACACATACTATTTTCCTCAGGAAGATATAACTCCATGAGGGGAGGGCCCATTCCACATCTTTGTATTCCCAGCACATGACACACAACAGGTGCTTAATAAATGCTTGGTGAATGATTGGACACTTTCCAGTATTTTAACGTTAAGTTCAGCCCCTACCCAGTCAACCATCGCCTTGAACACCGAGACTTTTGTACCCCGGAATCTCCTGGAAGGAGAAAGTTGGTTAGACAATGATCCACAGCTACTTTAGAGCACTGGGCTCCAAAGCCCAGCAGGCTCACCTAAGGCATGGCAGCTTCCTAAGGCTCTTGGGAATTTGGCAAGTCTGGTGCTTTTGCCTTGGTTTAGATCAAGAGTAAAGAGGGAGTAAAGCATGAAGTCACATTGGTTTGAGGGCAGCAGGCCAGGAGGCTGATGGTTTATATTTTGTCTACGCCACTAAGTGGAAACTAAAGAGAAAAACTGCTTGAAATGCCATGGAACAAATGAAGCCCTTCGAGGGAGCCAGGCCCTTAATAATAGATAAGATAGCTAACATTTATATAAGAAATGAAAAGATGCTTCTTCCTGGGGGGGAAAGCTGCTGGAGAAGACTTTTGAGAGTTCCTTGGCCAAGGAAGCCAAATCAGTCAATACTCAAAGAAATGAACTCTTTTCATAAAAGAGGGGAAAAGACCCATATGCACAAAGATATTTGTAGCAGCCCTTTTTGGAGTGGCAAGAAACTGGAAACTGAATGGATGCCCATCAATTGGAGAGTGGCTGAATAAATTATGGTATATGAATGTTATGGATTATTATTGCTCTGGAAGAAACGATCAGCAGGACGATTTCAGAGAGGCCTGGAGAGACTTGCATGAACTGATGCTGAGGGAAATGAGCAGAACCAGGCAATCATTAAACACGGCAACAACAAAATTAAGTGATGACAAACTGTGATGGATCTTGCTCTGCTCTTTTCTTTTTTCTTTTTTTTTGCTGAGGCAATTGGGGTTAAGTGACTTGCCCAGGGTCACACAGCTAGGAGGTGTCTGAGACTAGATTTGAACTCAGGTCCTCCTGACTTCAAGTCTGGTGCTCGGTCCATTGTGCCACCTAGCTGCCCTGACCTGGCTCTTTTCAATAATGACATGATTTAAGGCAATTTCAATAGACTTGGGATGGAGAGGACCATCCACATCCAAATAGAGGACTATGGGAACTGAATGTGGATCACAGCATAGTATTTTCACCTTTGTTTGTTTTGGGGACTGAATGTGAATCACAGCATAGCATTTCCATCTTTGCCTTTTCTTTCTTGTGTTTTTTTCTTTCCTTTTGGCCTGATTTTTCTTGTACAATATAACAAATAATAAAACATGTTTAAGAGGATTGTGCATGTTGAACTTATATCAGATTGCTTGCTGTCTTGGGGGAAGAGGGAGGGAGACAAATTGGGAACACAAAATCCTACAAAAATGTATGTTGGAAACTGTGTGTATCTGAAAAATAAAATACTATTGAGAAAAAAAAAGAAATTAACTCTGACTATTCATTGGAATAGGACAGCTGGGTGGCACAATGGATAGAACAGCGGGCCTGGAGTCAAGAAGACCTGAATTCAAATCTTGATTCAGACATTAACTAGCTGTGTGACCTTGTTTGTGGTAAGCCACTTAATCCTATTTGCTTCAGCTTATTTACCCATAATACCAGCTGGAGAAGGAGATGGCGAGCCATTCCAGTATCTCTGCTAAGGAAAGCTCAAATGGGATGATGCTGAACAGCAACAATATTCACTGCAGGGACAAATACGGAAACTGAAGTACTTTGGCCACAGAATGAGAACATGGGAAAAGACTCTGAGGCTGAGAAAGACTGAAGGCAAAAGGAAAAGGGGACGGCAGAGGATGAGATGGATGGTCATGGAAACAACCAACATGAGCTCCAAGAGAGAGTGGGGGGAGGGCAGTCAGGTGACACAGTAGAGAGAGAAGTCAGGAGAACTTGAGTTCAAACCCGGACTCAGATACTTAACAGTTACTGTGTGGCCTTGAGTGACTTAACCCCAATTGTCTTGCCAAAAAACATTATGAGAACGTTGTACATAGTAACAAAGTTCCGTGACCAACTGTGATGGCCTTGGCTCTTTTCAACAATGAGATAATTTCAGGCAATTCCAATAGCCTTGGAAGGGAGAAAGCTATCTGGATCCAGAGAGAGGACTAGGGAGACTGAATGTCCAGCAAACCTTTCTGTTTGTTTGCCTGGTTTTTTCCTTTGTCTTTTCCCTCTGTTTGACCTGATTTTTTTTTGTGTGTGTGTGCAATGTGATGAAAACGGAGGTGTGTTTAGAAAAAATTGCACATATTTAATATTAAATTTAGTGAAAATTGAGTATTTAATATATATCAGATTGCTTGCTGTCTTGAGGAGGGGGAAAGGGGAGGAGAAGGAGAAAAAGCTGGAACCCAAGGTTTTGCAGAGGTGAATGTGGAGAGCTATTTTTGCATGTATTTGGAAAAAACCCAAATACTATTTAAAAAAAGAGAGTGGAGATAGAAGGGCCAGGGGAGCACAAAGAGTCAGACTCAACTCAATAACTGAACAACAGCATTTATGTAACTCTTAAGGGGTGCAAGTGTTTTATGCGTGTGTGCTATTATCCCCATTCTGTAGATAGGGAAATTGAGACCCAGAGAAGTTATTACTTTGCCAGGGTCAAACAGCTAGTGTCACAGTCTGGCTTTTCTGGTCTGTCACTGTCCAGCTGAGAATCCAAGCATGTTACAAAGCATACTGTCAAGAGCAGCTCTCTCCCATTGCAGTTACTAAGGCACCCATCAACATCTGAAGAGGACTTGCCCTTCCTCCACATGGGTATTATTGGGGCCTAGGTCTAAATTTCAATTCATCGGGTTCCAAGGGATTCTGTTGCTTGTTTAAAAAAAAAAAAAAGCCTTCATGAATTATAAAAATCCAATGAAAATTACTTTAATAATTGGAGTTCAAAAACAAATATGACAAGAACAAATGGATGGAAAACTAGAAGTCCCCTTCCCCAGGCAGCAGCTAAAGGAAGCACAAGCAGCCCGACTTCCGGGAAACATTTCAGGCCAGTCTCCTGCCCTGAAAATTCAAACCACTCAGTGAAGCTGCACTGGGGGGAGCAGGAGGCCACACTGTGGGCATCTCCCCAAGCTTCTGCCAGTGAGAGGGTGGGGCTTTGATCCCAGCTGTGGCCAGAAGCAGCCCAGCCTCTGCTACTGTGGGCACACACTGACCCACCTGCCTCTAGGAACTCAAGCTGCCCTATACCTGACCTTGGAGAACGGAAGCACTGTGCCAAAAGAAGGGGGCTTCCACTGGGGGCAGTCAGGGCAGGGCTTTCTGCTGCAATTCTACCCTCCTCAAGGCCCTTCTTTTTTCAAGGAGTTCATGTGAGAATGGCATTGGGTAGTGCTCGGCTCGCATCTACTCTGCCCCAGAGCTGGGGCACAGAGTCACACACATGGCCACCTCACACACACACACACACACACACATGCACAGTCAAACCCAAGCGGGCTGGAGAACTGCCATTCTCTCCCACAATTACTGGAGAAAGAGGGGCAGGGGTAGGTCAGGTTTCTGGTGTCCTTCTCTTAAAAAAAAAAAATAAAACGTACTCTGTGTGATTCCTCCATAAGGAGTGGAAGGAATACAGAGACAGAGGGCTGTCAGAGAAGGCCCTGAAGACAATGCTAAAGGCTTGAACTCCTCTCTAGGAAGGGACCCAAACCTGCCTTCCTCAGGGCACAAAAGCCACGGGGTGTTAGGCTCCCTATACTACAGGGCTGGGACCCCAAATCCTCTTTGAGAGGAGATAACTGGACCTGGGACAGTGGTCCCAGTCAGTTTAACCATGTCACACAAAGCAGCAATAAAGGTGCCTGGGTATAACGGGCTCAGTGAGCTGTGGGCAGCAGTAGAACAAGAGCCAGACTTGGGGCTCTGGGTAGGCTGCTGGGAATCCATGACCCCCAATGGCCAGGTCTGGGTGCTAGAAGCTTCAGCTGGGCTTTTCTTCTCTTGCTGCAACTAAAGAACTACTTGCCAAAAGGCAAGCTGGAAGCCCACAGGTGCCATCTTAGCCTTGACCCCCACGCCTGGGGACTCAGCCTTCCCTCCCCTCAGGCCTCTCCCAAATGCAGAGAATTTTCATCACTCAGAACTTCCTCCTCTCTCTTTATTCAAATGCGTTTGCCTGGTGGAACCCTTCTCCCTACCCGCCGGCCCCTTCCCCTTGGCACTGAAGGCTATGGCTGGCAGGAGTATAAAAACACTGGTAAAAAAAAAATAAGCCCGGGCTTTGGGTGTATAGTGCATAGAGACTGAAGATTCCCCATTAGAATGTGAGCTCCTTGAGGGCACGAACCCTGTTTTGGACTGGTAAGTGCTTAATAAATGTTTGTTTATGATTACTTGATGGTGACTCCCAGATTTATAAATACAGCCCGAATCACTCTCCTGCTCAATAAACACCAGTCACAACGTCTTACGTTTAGCAGCAAGTACAGATTCCTTCATTTGGAACTTCAGGGCCTTCACAACTGGCTCTAAGCTACTTTTCTAGTTTTCTTCTACACTATTCATTCTTCAAACTATGATTCAGTCATATTGAATCTCCAATAGCATTTCCTTTTCTGAATTATGATGTCATTTTGAATAGGATGGTGATGTAAATGTCATTCACAAAAGCCATAATAGCCACAATTTTAAGTAGTTGTAGTGATATGAAATTGTGGTTGATGGCTGGGAGCCTTCTCAAAGATTGTGAAGATGTAGAGGGGAAGTGCCTTGGAGAGACTGTGGAGTACGTGTAGATACCGTGACAGGTTCTGCTCTGATAACCCTGTCAGTCAGTGAGTAAACATTGATTAAGCACCTACTATGTACCAGGAACTCCTCTAAGCACTGGGGATATAAAAAAAGGGAAAAGCCAGGCCCTATCCTCAAGCCCCCATAATCTAATCTAGACATGAGAAATTGGAAATCACCAACAGAGGGAACCAATAGTATCAGGGGGATCAGGAAAGGCCCATTGATGAGATTGATGTAGATACACCAATGATAAGACTGAGGAGAGCAATTGGTGTCGAATGATGGGGTTCGGTGGCAATTCACATGTGAAGAATTCACAAGGGCCTTTTCCTTGCCAAAAGGGACATTTATTTATGAGAAGAGGTTCTGGACAAAATGAAGAGGGAAAATAGGCCCCAGGAGTGGTAAATATGAAATAGATTTGGGAGAGCATATGGTTAGCAAGGAAAGGGGTTTTTAATGCCCATCAGTTGGAGAATGGCTGAACAAATGATGGTATATGAATGTCATGGAATATTATTGTTCTGTAAGAAACGACCAGCAGGACGATTTCAGAGAGGCCTGGAGAGACTTGCAGGAACTGATGCTGAGTGAAATCAGCAGAACCAGAAGATCATTATACACGGCAACAACAAGAGTATACGCTGATCAACTCTGATGAAAGTGGCTCTTTCCCAGGCCAGTTCCAATTGTTCGGTGATGAAGAGAGCCATCTACACCCGGAGAGAGCACCGTGGATCACAACATAACATTTTCACCATTTTTGTTGTTTACTTGCCTTTTTTCTTTCTTATTTTCTCTCCTTTTTGATCTGATTTTTCCTGTGCAACAAGATTAATTGTGGAAATATGTATGCATATATTGGATTTAACATATTTCTACCATGTTTAGCATATATTGGATTGCTTGCTGTCTGGGGGAGGGAGTAGGGGAAGGGAGGAAAAAAATTAGAGCCCAAGGTTTTGTAAGGGTTAATGTCAAAGAATTATCCATGCATATGTTTTGAAAAATTCAAAGCTATGCATTATGTTTCCCTTCTCAGATTTTTTTTCTTGTAGATCCGACTTCTCTTGCCCAGCAAGATAACTGTAAAAATACATATACACATATTTGATTTGTCAAGTATTTTAATATAATTAACATGTAGTGAACTTCTTGCCATCTAGGGGAGGGGTGGGGACTAGGGGGAAAAATTTATAACAGAAAGTTTTGCAAGGGTCAATGTTGAAAAATTACCCATACATATGTTTTGCAAATAAAAAGCTTTAATTAAAAAAATAAATTATAAAAATAAATAAGAGGGAAAAAAAGAAAAAGCTATTATTTAAAATAAATCATGAACTCATTTCAACTTTATCTTAGTATAGTGTTAGGTGTTGGTCAATGGCTAGTTTCTGCCATACTATTTTCCAATTTTTCCAGTAATTTTTGTCAAATTCACTGTATTTCTTTAGGAGCCTTCCATAATGGAATGATTTTTTTTTCTAAGAGGATTTTGGCTACTCCAGAGGCTGTGGCAGTGCCAGGGGAACACTTCTACCCAGTGGGAGAACATACAGACCGCAACCAAAGCATATTTGTAACTGTGGGCAGGTGGCTATTGAATGAATTCAATCTGCCAGGTTTCAAAGGGTATATCTGGAAGAGCAAACTGACCATGAGCTGACTTGGATGCATTGTGCTTGGGGCAGGTGGGACACATCTCAGAGGCAATGACAGGAGCCCTGTGAAAATTCCCCCTCCAATATTTTCAGGCTAGCTCCACCAACTTGTCAAGTCCCCAATGGCTGAATGAATTAAGGTGTTCCATCATAGGGAGGGATAAGTTCTTAGAGAGTACTACAAGTTCATGAGCCAACCCATAGTCCTGCGGTCTTATAAATTTAACATCCTTCATTTTTAACTTTTTCTTGCTTTGTGATAAGAATTCTCTTCTGGGCTGTGGCTATTTCTTCCCTAGTTAGGCTAAGAAACGTAGGCAAGTCTTGCCTTGAGAGGTGGATAGACAGATAACCTTACCCATGGGCCTATAGGAGGTGTGCCCTCAGAAATTGGGGGTGTTAAACCTGCGGTTTTAGCTGCTGGGTCAGCCAAATAATCTCCAGGAGTGTGAGTGGCTGCCATTTTCTGGGAATTTCTCTGGCATTTTAATTATCACTGCAGCTGGGAAGCAGAAAACAGTCTGACAGATGGGAACCCTGTTTCTAATTTTTGTTGTTGTTGTTGTTTGTTTTTTAGCTGAGGCAATTGAGGTTAAGTGACTTGCTCAAGGTCACACAGCTAGGGAATAAGTGTCTGAGATCAAATTTGAACTCAGGTCCTCCTGACTTCAGGGCTGGTGCTCTATCCACTGCGCCACTTAGCTGCCCCCTGTTTCTGATTCTTAATGGGCTGTCCTGAGGAGGTGAAGAAACCCCGATGTTTCCATAGCATCTCCAAGTCATGTGCCACCCCAAATGAATCCCTGCTCTCAGGGTACATCTTAATCCTTTTTCCTTTTCCTCATTCACAAGCCCCGGCTACTGTCTCACGTTCAGCTGGTGCAAGGAAGGCATGGAACTGACGTTTGGTGTGAGATCCAGGAAACTGAGTGATGGTTTTAAGATGGGCTGACTCTAGGCAAAGGCCGGAGGCAGAGGTGATGTCCTAGGAACTTAGCAGAGGCGTCAGCACACTGTCCCTCTTGCTGCTCAACCATTAAGGACATATACAATCCCCAACAGAAATGTCTTGGGAGGAGAAGCAAAGGAGGAGATCCTCAACATACTGGAAGAGAAGAGTCCTTAATGGGGACAAGTCCCGTTTTAATATCTGGGAAAAATGTCAGTGACTCAGTGAATCCCTGTGGCAGGACAGTCCAAGTTGTACTGCGTCCCTCCCAAGTAAAAGCAAATAGGAATTGGCTTTCAGGGGCAGCTGGGACTGAGAAGGAACCCTAGAGGCCAACAGGAGTCATGGGGATAATGGGCATGGCCTGAATATCCCCCTCTCCTGCCAGCCCTCCTTGGACCTGAGCCATGCTGAGTGATTGGGATTGTAGGAAGGTCCCCCAGTGTTCTCTGGGATGCTTTCTCTTTTTTCTCTTCAGCATTTACTCTAGCTCCCTTTTTAGTTCTTTCCTCCAATGGCCAGGTTTTCCACGAGCTCCTGGCCTGGCTGATTTTGATAGTACAGGAGGGGAACAAAAAAGGTTGAAGACAGTAGGGGTGGGGATGATGAAGAATGGGCTGCTGCAGCTACAGAAGGGTTGCAAGGGAAAAGTTCCTTTTTACTGCTTTCATCCTACTCTGTCAGAGTAACTGGCAGCCATGCTACAGTCTCAAGGAGGAGCCCAGTGCCAGTGTTGCTACTCAGAAATAGCTTGATAATTATGAAAATCATAATAATTTTTCCTCAGCCACTTATCCCTGCCTCACCATGAAGAGGGGCCCCTCTCTCTTATCAAGACCAACTCCTCTTCCCATTGCATCTCCTCCAGCAGATTTTCTCCTTTGTCATCCCTGCTCCCTTACTTATTTTCCATTTCTGTCTCTTGGATCCTTCCCAACTGCCTACAAACAAGTCCCCCAACCTGAAAAAAAACCCCAAAAAAAACCCTCCACTTGATCCTTCCATGTCTCTCTTTTTTTTTTTGCTTTTTGCTGAGGCAAGTGACTTGCCCAAGGTCACACAGCTAGGGAATGTTAAGTGTCTGAGACCAGATTTGAACTCAGGTCCTTCTGACTTCAGGGCTGGTGCTCTATCCACTGCGCCACCTAGCTGCCCTGTCTCTTTTCTTTTTTGTGACTAAACTCCTTGAGAAGACTGTCTGCATTTTCCGTTTTCTCCCATTACTAGTGATGTCTTCGTTGCCAAATCCAGTGGCCTTTTCTCAATCTTCCTTCTCCTGGCTTTCTTCACAGCTTTGGATACTGTAGATCACTCTCTCCCCCTTCATATTTTCTTCTCTCTAGGTTTTCAGGACCCCACTCACTCTCTTATTGCTTCTCTACCTACCTCTGGGACCATTCCTTCTTTGTGTCCTTTGATGGCTCTTTCTCTAGCTCATGTCTGGTAATTTGAGTGTCCCTCAGGATTCTATTTTGGGCTCTCTTTTCTTCTCTTGCTACTTGGTGATTTCGGCTCTCGTGGATTTAATTACTATTCTATGCTGATGATGGGAGGAAGGGAGAAAAATTTAGAACATAAAGTCTTACAAAAATGAATGTTGAAAACTCTCTATGCCTATATTTTGAAAATAAAAAGCTTAAAAAAAAAAAGTGTGTAGCTGGAAGGCCTCCATTTGTTATTCAATGACATATGCTGAACCAACAAGTTTTCCTATGGAGACAAGGGGCCATGACCACAGGAGCTAAATGTGAGTATCCACAGTGCAGATCTGTATTGTATTAGAGCTAAGTAAATCTCCTTTTGTTAACTATTCAATTACATATGCTGAACAGACAGATTTCCATATGGAGAAAAGCCAGCTGTCTCTTCTCTCCCTCTCCCCCCACCCTTCCCCAGACACTAAGTAGGATTAGATCCATAGTGCATATCCTGGTTGTGTTAGAGTTGAGTAAACCTTCCTTTGTTAACTATTCACTGACAAATGAGTGTCTTGTTTGGTCTCAACATTTGGAACCTGAACTGGGTACCAGTGTCATTACCACCTCTAAAAGTCTGGGGAAAAAACTCTGGATGGGGGCCAGGTTATGCAGGGCTCTAAAAGCTAAACAGAGTTTAGATTTTAGTCTGGAGCAGAAGATTGAGGTTTTTAGCTACTTAAGAGAAGGGACTGTTATTTTGTGTGTGTGTGTTTGTTTGTTTTGCTTTTCTTTATACCCCAAACACTTTTTTTTGTTTGGTTTTTTTTGCAAGGCAATTGGGCTTAAGTGACTTGCCCAAGGTCACACAGCTAGTAAGTGTTAAGTGTCTGAGGCAGGATTTGAACTCAGGTCCTCCTGACTCCAGGACTGGTGCTCTATACATCCAAATGCTTTTTATAATGCCGGATACATAGTAGAAATGTAGTAAACGTTAATTGTCTGACTCCTCAGAATAAATACGTAAAATGAAATTTAAAATCATAACACAAAAGAGGCAATCAGTCATATCTATACATCTATTTTTCATAGTTCACAGAGAATAGGTTACAAAACACCTGGTCTAGAAGAAATAAGAGATCACTGGCATCAGTTGAGTAGGGGAGTCACATGATCACATCTGCACTTTTAAGGAAAATTACTTTGGTGGCAGGATATAGAATGGATCGGACTGGGGAAAAATTAAGGTCGTGGTTGTGTGAGGAGGGAGAAGGGACTGAAGGCAAGAGATAGGTTATGATGGTAGAAATGGCAAGATTTGGCAACTGATCAGATATGGACAGTGATGGAGAATAAGGAGTTGAGGATAATGCCAAGATTAAGAACCCGAGACACGGAAAGACGATTGTTCCTTCAACAGAAATAAAGTTTGGAAGAGGGGACACCTTAGAGGGTACAACGAGTTCAAGGGTAGACATTAAGTTTAGGATGTCTAGTTTGAAATGTCTAACAAGTGAGTAGGGGGGAAAAATTTGTAACAGAAAGCTTTGTAAGGGTTAATGTTTAGGAATTACCCATACATATGTTTTGCAAATAAAAAGTATTAATTAAAAAAAAAGAAAAAAAAAGAAATGTCTAACAAGTGGTTTGTTATGTAGGGACTTAAACTTAGGGGAGAGATTAGAGCTGATATATAGATCTAGGACTCATCTGCACAGAGATACTAGTTAAACTTATGAGGTTAAAATGAAGAGGTTACCAAGAGAGCAATTCCGACCTCTCTAGTTGGACTTCCAAGTCACATGAGCCACAAGATGGAAGACTAGACATTTTCTCTGATCCCCACAACCTCTCAAAACAAATTTTACATCCCAAAGATAAAGCAGCTTCAACTGTCTCTATGGTCCAGGACATTCAGAATCCAAAAAAGGTTAAAAAATACCCATGACTCTCTGACCTTGAGCTTACTCATCACACCTCCCCTACCTCCTACACTACTGGCAGGGAAAGTGAACTACAAGACCCAAGGACCCAACGCATGTTATGTTGCCTTATAAAAAAAAACTCATCCCTTCCCTCTTTGGAGTGCATTGTATGACCAGCTCAAGGCTATAGAAATTTGCTTGGGCTTTGACAAGACAGATTGGCCACAGTCCTTCAGAAGCAAAAGTCTGCCAATAGCTTCAGACTGGAAGCACCAGGGATAGAAGAGCACAGCATCCATCTGGAGTTGGTTCTGGCCACCCAAGTCAGCTGGAGTTAGGCCCTAGGAAGATGAACTAGAAAATGGTCAATGTGGGAAGAGGCTGAAATTCTCTGAGATCTAGTCCCCAAAGGCTCCCCCATCATCAAAGGGGAAGGGGGGATCAGGAAGTAAGTGATAAGGAAAATAGTGAAGGAAGGTACTGAAAGTAGCAAATATTTCCGAAAGAATCCATTTCAAACACCTTGAACATAGACACATAAATCAAGAGAATAGACAGAAAGGGAAGAGAATTAATGAAGAAAACAAAATGAAGAAATTATTTTCCAAAAAGATGAAGAAAACAAAACAAAACGCCCCTAAAACATAAAAGAAGTTGAAGGCAAAGAGAAAAAGGGCAGCGTTTTAATTAGCTACTTAACAGAGAAAAAAGAGGGGAAGGATTCTATAGATGGATATAATGAAGAAAGAAAAAGGAGTCAATATAGTAAATAAAACTCCACTGTTAGAAAAAGAAGAAAGATCTTGAGGATAAGGGGAAGAGAGCCTTCCACAGGCTCAGGTTAAAGTAGATTAAACAAAAACTAAATGAAGAAATTCCCTTTCAAGAGGAACAAAACAAACCCCAATTTGAAACATAAAAAGGAAATATTAGAGAAAAAATTTAAAAACACATAAACTTGACTCATAACTTAAAAGGTGATTATATTAAATAATCAAATATGATGAAAAGGAACGACAGGATAAGAAGCAGATCTCTAAAACAAAGATAAACACAGAATAAGAATGAGGGGCTGGAACAAAATTTACTATCACATAAATCTAATAAAGCAGGTGATGGAATAATGTTATCAGACACCCAATACATTAAAGGAATTGAAAAAGTAAGAACTGATTAAATATGCATTTTAATCATTAGAAAATCAATAAATTCACAGATTCAAAATAAGCACAAAAGAAGAGATATTGAAAATTAGAGGAGAAATAGGTAAACTGGAAGCCAAATGTAAATTGTAGAAGTGATAAACAAAACCAAAAGCTGTCCCTTTGAAAAGACTAACAAGTTTTTGAATAATATTTTATTTTTCCAAATCACATTAAAAACAATTTTTAACATTTGATTTTTAAAATTCTGAGTTCCAAATTCTCTCCATTTCTCCCCTCCCCACTCCCTGAGATGGTAAGGAATCTAGGGGTTATACATATGCAGTCATGGAAAACATGTTTCCATATTAATCGTGTTGTTAAAGAAAACAGACACCCCCCCCCCAAAAAAAAGCCATCCCAAAAAAAAGTGAAAAATAGCATGGCTCAATCGGCAGGCTCAATCAACAAAGACCATCAAAATTGATAAAATTTTAGCTAATCTGATTAAAAAGAAGAGGGCAAAAAAAATCAAATCAATTTAGCTAATTTGATGAGTGTGAGGTAGAATTCTAGAGTTTTTAATTTGTTTTAATTTGTATTTCTTTAATTATTAGTGATTTAGAGCATTTTTCCATGTGGTTATTGATCTTTTATTTCTTCATATGAAAAACTGCTTTTCTTAATTTGTTTGTGAGGATTTTATGCCTTAGTTTATGATCAATTTTTATGAAAGTGCTGTGCAGTTAGGAAATAGTTCCTTTCTATTTCCATTCAAAAATCTCCAGAAGTCTATTATATCTAACTTTTCCAAAATTCTATTCAGTTTCTTCAGTTCTTGTTTGTTTTTGTTAGATTTATATATGTTTGAAAGGGATAAATTGAGATCTCTCACTATTATATAATTTTACTATCTATTTCTTTGCTGGAACTCATTTAACTTACCTTAAAGAATTTAGAGACTAACGTGTTTTGAACTGATATTAATTCATTGTCTGTTACCTTTCAACAAAATATAGTTTTCTTGTTTATCTGTTTTATTTAGCTTTTTTGCTATTTTTGCTGTAAGTCTGTCTGAAACTATGATTGCTTTTTTTTTTACATCAGCTGAAACATAATAGATTTTGCTTTAGCCTCTTATTTTAACTCTGTGCCAACCTTTCTGATTCAGATTTGTTTCTTGTTTTTTTTTGCATTCTGCTTTCTAATCCATTCCATTATCCTCTTCTGTTTTGTGCATAAATTCGTCCTTTTCAGTTATGATTGTTAATTATGCATTTCCCTTTATTCTGTTTTTCTATTCTTCCTTCTTTTTGTTTTCTGCTTCCTCTTTAAGAATTTGGTTTAAGATCTTTTTTTAACCTACCCTCCCAAGTATTCTTCCATTTCCCTTGAGTGAAATGTATTTATGTACCCAGTGATATGTGTGTATTCTTCCCTTCTTTTGATCAGTTTGGTGTAAGAATGAGATTCACGTTTGTGTAGATAAGATTTTTCTTGCACAACAATGATAAGTTTGGAAATATGTATACATATATTCGATTTGCCAATATTTTAACATAATTAACATGTAGTGGATATCCTGCCATCTAGGGAAGGGGTGGGGAAGTTGGGGGGAAACAATTTGTAACGGAAAGCTATGTAAGGGTTATTGTTGAAGAATTACCCACACATATGTTATGCAAATAAAATAAAATTTAAAAAAATTAAAAAAAAAGAATGAGATTCAATTGTTGCCCACTTCTCCCACTTTTTGTTTGTATAGATTTCTTGTGCACCCCATTTAAGTGAGAGAATTTTCTCCATTCATCTTCTCCCTTCCTCCCCCTCAAGTATATCCCTCTTACCCTTTCTTCGCATTCTTCTAAGATTATCAAAATGTAATAGAACAATTCCTAGTCTTCTTTATAATTAGGCTCCCTCTGTGACCTCTAATGATTATAGAATTTTTAAGGGATTGCTTGCTCCTATTAGAATGTAAATGGTTAGTCCTTGCTTAAATGACTTGTGACTTGCGATTTGCCCAGAGTCACATAGGCAGTGAGTGTCTAAGATAATATTTGAACTTAGGTCCTCCTGACTCCAGTGCCAGTACTCTATCCACTCACTATGCCACCTAGATGGTCCTTTTAAAAAATCTTTTAAAAAAACAAACAAACAAAAACTCTTCCTTTATCTCTTTCAGGAATTCTTGTGTTTGGGTTTTGTTTTTTTTGTTTTGTTTTTTTTTTTTTTTTTTGAGACTTTGCCTATGGGTGCTTTAGAGTCTTTCTTTTCTTCTGGATTTATGTCTTGGGCCTCCTCTTTATCACATATTTAATGGTGGATTTCTTTTTTCTGTTCTTATTCTTCCAACTTATCTCTTGACTTTGGACTTTGTTAGGATTGGGTTCTGCAAATTTTGGGGAAAATATCAGGCTTATTAAATTATATATTCACATATACATATATATACATATACATATATATATATACATATACATATATAAAATTTTGGGCCCTTTTGCTTCTTTCTTGGGAAATTGAGTGTTGTATTATTCCATAATCTCAGGGATAGTTTAATGCTCCCAAAGTGATCTGATCTAGGACAAAGTGTGATCAAAGCCCTCTTTGAGCTCAACAAGTTCTCGATCCTCTGAGTCTATTCCTCATTGGAAATTCCAGTAAACTGCTGTAAGCAGTAAGTTGCTGTCAGCAACTATCAGCCCTCTGGGAAGCTTAGCAGGTCCAGAATGATTGAACTTTTTGATTCCTGCCCTGGTTATTCCATTTCAGCTTCAGTTTGAACTAGAGGTTGGAGTTGAGATCCTGCTGTACCGCTGGGGCATGAGTCATACAGCTGCTATTTGTTTCTGAACTTGTTTCTTGCTCACTATACAACCTAGGGCCTACAACAACTCCATATCCTGAACACTGGTCCTGGGCACAAGTTCCCTTTTTGGTCACCAGTGGGTCTCTGACCTGAAACAGAGTAATGAATGGTAAAGCTGTTCATTGGTATCTCTCTCTTATTCTACAGCAAGCTGAAGTGCCTTAGTATGGATCTGGAACTTCTTTTTGCTCTTAGAATCAGCCTTAGTCTTCTTTCAGTTCCTGGGTGCTGCCACATAGTACACTTTTGGACAGATTCCATCTCCATTGTTTGAAGACCTTTTTTCCTGTTTCCCTAGACTGACCTGGGTTGGAAAAATGACTCACTGGGGGCTAAGCCAAGATAGCAGGGAAAAGCCAAGAAGCTGCCTGAGCTCTCTCCAATTTCCCTCAAAACAGCATTGAATCAAACCTCCAAACAAATTCTGGAGTGACAGAACTCACAAAAAAAGATGAAGTGAGACAATTCTCCAGCCGACAACTTAGAAGGACTTTAGGAAAGCTTTGTCTCACTTGGGTAAAAGGGGAGCTCAGCCCAGCACAGGTAGTATCCCCATAAGCCAGGGGGAGGCTCTATAGCCAGAGGACAGCTCAGCAGCCCTGGCAAATTGCCAGCCCCTGAATCCCAGGTAAAACAGGTATGACAAAGATGGGGAACCCTAGCACAGTGAGCAAGCCACCAACTCCAGAGGTATCCAGAGGTAGAAAGTCAGTGACCAGGTCCCTGGTTCCTTGGAAAAGAAGCTTGGGACAGTGGCCCTTGTGCCCCAGGAACAGAACTTCACTTTAAAAGTCAAGTAATAGGCTAGAAAATGAGCAGCGAAAGAAACAAAAAACCCAGACCATAGAAAGCTATCATGCTAACAGGAAAGATCAAAACACAGATTCAGAAGAGGACAACAGTATCAAAAAGTCGACATGCAAAGCCTTAAAGAGGAATATGAATTGATTTCAAGCCCAAAAAGTTCTCTTGGAAGAGCTTAAAAAGGATTTTAAAGAGCAAATAAGAAAAATTGGGAAAAGAAATGAGAGATATAAGAGAATCATGAAAAAAGAATCAATAGCATGGAAAAGGAAGCACAAAAATTGGCTGAAGAAAACAACTTAAAAAATAGAAATGACCAAATAGAAAGAAAAATTCACTGAACAAAACAACTTCTTAAAAAGTAGAATTGACCAAATGGAAAAGGAGGTACAAAAGCTAACTAAAAAAAAATAATTCCTTAAAAATTAGAATTGATCAAGTGAAAAATGACTCACTGTGATTTTTTTTCTTGATTTTCCTATTTAGCACTTGGTTTGCTGTGTTTTCTAGATGTTTGCGAAGGAGTCGTGTTGGAGAATCTGGGAAATACTCTTTTCTGCTATTCTGCCATCTTAGCTCTACTCCCAAACATACTACAAAATAAAGACAAACCAAAATAACTAGAGTTTTCTTTTTTTTTTCAATTTTTGAGAAGAATTCGTATAGTATCAATGTTAATTCTTACAAGTTCAATTGAATTGCTTATGAACCAATTGATCAAGACCAGAAATTATTTTTCTTTGGTAATTCTTCTCAGGAAGTCCTATTATTATTTTTTTTTTTGAGATTAGGTTATTTCCTTCCTAGCTGTGTGACCCTGGGCAAGTCACTTAACCCCAATTGCCTCAGCAAAAAGCAAAAAAAAAAAAGAGAGATTAGGTTATTTCTATTTGATCTTCTGTTAGTTTTATGTTTTTGAGGGTATTCTTTTATTTCTTTTGGGTTCTCAGTTTCTGTAGCATGCAACTGTTTATTGTAGGTTTTGATCATTCTTTTTCATTTTTGTCAGGTTTTAATTTATCCAGAGGAGTTCATTCACTATTTTGCTGATTTGATTTTTTTTTGCCCTCTTCTTTTTAATCAGATTAGCTAAAAGTTTATCAATTTTGATAGTCTTTGTTGATTAAAATAAATGACAAATGCTAGAGGAGCTGTAGGACAACAAGCACATTGATCCATTGTTGGTGGAATTGTGAATTGGTCTGTCCATTTTTTAATATGGCCATCCTGGAATTTGTTTTGTTTCATTCTACAATGGGGGTTTTGTTTTTCTTTCTTTCCCAATTGGCTTGGAAAGAGGAGAGTAGTGGGAGGGAGAGAATGCAGATCTGGAAATAAAATAAAATTTAATTTTAACAAAAGTACTTTGTAATACTCATACAATTATTATTTGTGTCTTGGTAGGTGGACTACTTCATTATCAATATGGACATCCCCGGTAAGTATACTGCCAAGATAAGAGAACTTATCCACAGTATTTAAAACTTCACCATTTGCTATAACTAATGGTTCCACATATGAATGCTGGTGGTGGACCTGTGTTTTCTTGGTGGTAACTAACTGTTAAGCCAAAATTAACACAAGCAGCAGAGAATCAATCCATACTTTGTTGCATCTCAGCTTCGGCGGCTGCATTGAATCATCTGCACAATCATCTTCAAACAAAAAATCCTGCACCAACACTCCCTCTACTTTAGTTTTGGCTTGTAGCTTTCCAAGTTGAAGAATTTACCATCAGTGTAGAAGCTGATTTTGATTCCATGTTTGTCTTCATTGAAGGCGTTTGACAACATGGCTGAAAACATCATGCTTTCAAAAGTATGGGAGCAAGCACATTGATAATGAGATTGACCCTCACGTTGCCAGACCTAGTTCAGTATTTGGGAGATGCCAATGCAAAGTGTGGGAGAGAAATAAACATTAGACTGACTACCCAACTGGAAGTCCATAGAGCCATTGTGCTGAGCTCATTGTTGTATGCCTGTGAAACCTGGACAGTATCCCAGCACCATACCAGGAAACTAAATCGCTTCCATTTGAATAGTCTTAGCTAGATCCTGACGATCACCTGACAGGATAACATGTCAGACAGTGAGGTCCTTTCTTGAACTAAACCGCTGCACAGAGCACAACTCCACTGGGCTGGTCACACTGTTCGAATGCCAAATGTACACTTGCCAAAAAGCTTATTTTATGGAGAACTCACTCAGAGCAGGTGCTCACAAGGATACTCTCAAGGTATCTCAAGAACTTTAGAATAGATTGTATGACATGGAAGACACTGGCACAGGACTGCACCATCAGAGAAGGTGCTGTGCTTTATGAGCAAAGGAGAATTGAATTAGCCCAAAGGTAAACATGAAGTGCACAAAATTAGTGAAACTAGCTCAAATGTTCATATGGACTATTTGTGTCCAACCTGTGGCAAAGCATGCTGAGCTCATATTAGTCTGATCAGCCACAAGAGGACACACTGTAACTTGACTCTAACATAGTGTTGTCATTTTGGTCCTCTTCGAGAATGAAAGACAACTGGACCAAACTAGATTGTAACCAGGTGGACCACCAAATATTTTATATGTTCTGTATGAATGAAGTTTTTTTCTATTTCTTCTTGATGAGTTTTGTTGGCAATAAAAAGGCTGATGCTATATCCCAAAGAAATCTTAGAGGAGGGAAAGGGACCCACATGTGCAAGAATGTTTGTGGCAGCCCTTTTTGTAGGGGCTAGAAACTGGAAACTGAATGGATGCCCATCCATTGGAGAGTGGCTGAATGAATTATGGTATATGAATGTTATGGAATATTATTGTTCTGTAAGAAACGGCCAGCAGGATGATTTCAGAGAGGCCTGGAGAGACCTACATGAACTGATGCTGAGTGAAATGAGCAGAACCAGGAGATCATTATACACAGCAACAACAATATTACATGATGATCACTTCTGATGGACATGGCTCTCTACAACAAAGAATTGTCTCAAACCAGTTCCAATTGTTCACTGAAGAAGACCATATACACCCAGAGAGAGGGATATGAAATATGGTTCACAACATAACATTTCCATGCTCTCTATTGAGGTTTGCTTGCATTGTGTTGCCTTTCTCTGATTTTCTTTTTTTTTCTTGTAGATAGGATTTTTCTTGCACAACTTGTCAAGTATTTCAACATTATTAGCGTGTAGTGGACTTCCTGCCATCTAGGGGAGGGGAGGGGACTGGAGGTAAAATTTGTAATGGAAAGCTTTGTAAAGATCAATGCTGGGGAACTACCCATACATATGTTATACAAATAAAAAGCTTTAATTTAAAAAAATAAAAAAAAATAAAAAGGCTGATGATTTACATAGGTTTATTTACATGCTGCTACTTTGCTGAAATTATTAATGATTGTAATTTACTTTGTTATTTACATAAAATCATTATAGTATATAACATATTTATATACTATCATCAATTACTTAATAATTTTAGATGAATTCTAGGTATCTCTAATTAAACTAGGGATTCTTAACCTGGAGTCTATGGACAAAGAGTTCGTAGATAGATTTCCCAGGGGAGAGGGGAAAGGGTCCATAAACATGTATAGGATAGAAATCATGTCTTTATTCACATTATTCTCTAACTGACCAGGTAGAATTCATACTAGTAATACAGGGCCAGTAATACAATATTAGGAAAACTATCTGCATAATTGACTACATCAATAACAAATCCAACAGAAATCATGATTATCTAAAAAGCTTTTGGCAAAATACAGCAACAATTCCTGTTAAAAAACACTAGAAAGCATAGGAATAAATAAAGGTTTCCTTAAAATGATCAGTAGCATCTATCTAAAATCATCAGCAAACATTATCTGTAATGGAGATAAGCTAGAAGCCTTTCCAATAAGATTAGGGATGAAACAAGGATGTCCATTATCATCACTACTATTCAATATTGTATTAGAAATGTTAGCTTTAGCAATAGGAAAAGAAAAAGAAATTGAAGGAATTAGAGTAGTTCATGAGGAAACAAAACTATCACTCTTTGCAGATGAGATGATGGTATACTTAGAATTCTAGAAAATCAACTAAAAAACTACTTAAAATAATCAACAACTTTAGCAAAGTTTCAGGATAGAAAATAAACCAACATAAATAACTAGGATTTCTATATATTGCCAACAAAGCTTAGCAACAAGAGGTAAAAAGAGAAATTCCATTTAAAATAATTGTAGACAATACAAAATCTTTGGGAGTCTATCTGCCAGAACAAACCCAGAACTTTATGAGCACAATTACAAAATACTTTTTACACAGATAAAGTTATGTCTAAACAACTAGAAAAATATCATTTCTTCATAGGTAAGTTGAACCAATATAATAAAAATGACAATTCTACCTAAATTAATTTACTTATTCAGGACTATACCGATCAAACTACCAAAAAATTATTTTAGACAACTAGAAAAAATAACAGAATTCATCTGGAAGAACAAAAGGTCAAGAATATCAAGGTAATTAATGGGTGAAAAAAGCAAAAGAAAGTGGTCTGGTCTTACCAGATCTAGAACTATATTACAAATAGGCAAACGTATCTGGTACTAAAAAAAAGCCACTATCTGGTCCTGCCTAAGAAACAGAGTAGTGGATCAATGGAACAGATTAGGTACTTAAGACATAGCAGTAAATGACTATAGTGATCTAGTGTTTGAGAAACCCAAAGACCCCAACTTCTAGGATAAGAACTCCCTATGTGACAAAAACTGTTGGCAATATTGGAAAACAATAGAGTACAAACTAGGTATAGACCATATATCATATGTAACACGATAAGGTCAGAACAGATATGTGATTTAAACATAAAGGGTAATACCATAAGCAAATTAATAGAGCAAGAATAGTTTACCTGTTAGATCTATGGAGAAGGAGAAAATCTATAACCAAACAAGAAATACAGAGCATTACAAGATGTAAAATAGATAATTTTACCTATATTAAATTTTAAAGTTTTTGCACATATAAAACCAATGCAACCAAAATTAGAAGGAAAGCAAAAAGATGGGAAATAGTTCTTATAGCAAGTGTCTCTAATAAAGGCTTCATTTCTCAAATATATAGAGAACTGAGTCAAATTGATAAGAATATAAGTCATTCCCCAGTTGATAAATGGTCAAGGAATAGGAACATTTTTAGATTAAGAAATTAAAGCTATCTACAGTTATGAAAATGCTGTAAATGACTATTGATAAGAGAAATGCAAATTAAAACACCTACCAGATTGGCAAATATGACAAAAATGAAAATGATATATGTTGGAGATGTGGGAAAACTGGGGCACTAATACACTATTGGTAGAGTTATGAACTAATCCAACCATTTTGGAGAGAATTTAGAACTATGGCCAAAGGGCAATCAACTGTGTATATTGAACTAGCAATACCACTACTAGGTCTCTATCCCAACGAGATCATAAAAAAGGGGAAAAGATCTGTTTGTAAATTTATACACACACACACACATATGCATAGTAGCTTTTTTGTGGTGGAAACAAATTAGAAATTAAGGGGATGGCCATCACATGGGAAATGGATAAACAAGGTGTGGTGTATGAATGTAATGGAATACTCCTGGGCTATAAGAAATGAGGAGCAAGTGGGAGAAACTTGTGATTAGAGACTTTAATAGGAATAGCTAAGTGCTGCTGCTCAGAAATTTTAAAATTAACATTTAGTTTTGTCTTCATGATAGTAAAGAGTCTCAGGGAGCTGAGATTTCTGACTGCCTAGCTGCTCCTGACTGATACTCATAATTTTGACTCCACTCCACTAAAAAGATACTCTAATCTATACATGAGTCAGTAATCCTTTGGGGTCATGAAGTTGGCAAGGAGATTGAATCTCAATGAGTTGGGGCAAAAAAAAATTAGCAAAATGAGTTATGGAAGTCAGAAATATTCAGTCTGAAATGGTCTAAGATAGGACCAGTGGTTCTCAATGGTTTTTGTTCCTTAAACCTCTTTCAACAAAAATTTAAAATCTGTTGTGTATCCTTAGGACAACTTAACATACTACTCATATACTACTAAATCTTTTAGATTTATTCATTAGGTGCTTAGAATAATTTAAATGATAACTTGTACCCCTAAAATTCAAATTCACATTAAATAAAATATAAGCTTTTAGTCTGCCATAATTATGAAAAGTCTAAATGCAAAATGTTAAAAACTCTGAATATAAAAGTTACAAATATTTTATGTGGGACATTATGTATCAACTACAAGTATAGCAACATAAGCTGAGAATGAATCTAAATCAAGAAACAATCTGAAATCCATCTTAATACTGCAATTAACAAGGACCAATGATGAAAAATGTATCCACCTCCAGAGAAAGAAATGATGGAATATGAATGCAAATCAAAGCATACTTAAAAAAACTTTTTTTGTCTATTTTCTTTCACAAATATGACTAATATAGAAATATATTTTGATAATCTTTATCAAATTGCTTGATGGGGGAGAGAAGGGAGGGCAGAAGAGAATTTGGAACTCAAAATTGTAAAAAAAAAAAAAAAAACCAAAACAACAAAAAAAAAACCCCAACAAAAGTTAAAAATTGATTTTATATGTAATTGGGGGAGGAGGAAATATTAAAATTCAAAAAAGTACTGCAATGAGGGGTAATGCAAGGCTTGTTTCTGCAGACGGCTTATGATATTTTCAAGATGATTTGAAGATCATGGTTTTCAGCCTGACAGTAATGGTTCAGGAAAGAAAAAGTTTGTAACTTTTACAGCTAATGAGACAGGATGACAGTGAAATGAAAGAGTTACTCTAGGGCAGGGTACAGAACTGAAATGAAGGCATGGACCTAGACCATCTGTTGGGAATCTGTACTACAATGTTGAATCCTCAGGATAATCTGTAAATAATTCGACAATTTGAGAAACTGTAAGAAGGAATACATTACTTAGTCAGAAGCAGTCACAGTTTGATGTAATTGCTGTAGCAAATAAAACCTGTGTATCATCACAACTATTTCAAATCTCTGCAGAAAGTTATAATACTTCAAATATGGACGTGTTTGTTACAGAGGGAAAAATATATTTGTAACAAATTCACGATTGCCAAACTTTGTATGGGCAGTGAGAAAAAAAAGTAGAAAGTATGGGAACCCAGGCAAGACCCACTGGGAATTAAATGTTGCCAATTTTTGCCTTCACTTTCAGTGAAATTTCTCCCTACCCCTTTGTATTTTTAATTGGGAGGAAGAAAGAGAGGTTAATGGAAGGTGGAGTTAATTAAAAATCTAACAAAGCTGAGGTCTTAAAGGGCCACTGCAAGATTTTAAATTCATACAAGGGAAGTTCCACTATTCAACTTGTAACAAGTAGAACTGCTTTGAAATGAAAGTCGAATAATATATTTAAAGCAAGCGGTATGAAGTAGAATTCAAATGGGTGGAGGGGCAATGTTTGATTAATATATGAAAATTCTCTGTTGTTTAAATTTAGCAATAAATAAATAAATAAAATCATAATTCAGAAAAAACTTCTCGTATCCCCAGTTTAATATTTTAGGAAAAAAGCTCTAGAGTTTACTGAGAATATACACCAAAAATAAAATAATGAACAGTTTTTAATAAAACTATTCTGCACCTTTTTAGGATCGCCAACCCACAAGTGTTCCCTATTCTTATTGCTTTGGGTACATTTCAAGAGGATGATGTGGCTATTTTCCTAGTACTTTCCATAATCCCTCAACAAATTTCTTGCACCCCACGGTGGGACCAAGCTAACCCAGAGCATCTACCATAGGGTCAAACTTTTATGTGGTCCCCAAAAGGCGCTTGAGCAGCTCGAGGCTGGAGCGCCACCTGATGGCCGATGGCGCACTTGCTCGGAAGCGAACCTAATCAGGAAGAAAAAGACCGGGGGGGGGGGGGGGGACAGAAATAGAACTGAAGACAAATAAGAAAGGTTCGTGAGAATGAGTGGTGAGACGAAGCCGAGAGGGCAGAAGGAAGCGGGGCGACACGAGACTGTAAATGGGAGCCGTGAAGGCGCTTAGAGCTGACTTCCGGCGCAACCTCAGCTTCCTTCCACTTAAAACTAGATGGCCTGGGAATCGTCCCGGCTCCAGCGTCCCGCCCCTAACCCCGGAGATCCCCGAATAACGGGAAACCGAAAGGGAAAAAGTCTCTCACGGAAGCTGGCAAAAAGAAGCAGAGGCTTATGGGGGAACGGGACGGGCCGCCCCCTCTGAAATCGGATCAATTGCATTCCGAGTTTCACCCGGTGAGCTGGCGATGATTGGTTTCCGAATGCGCTTCCTCTAGACGATTTCAAGGCCGGAAGTGCCCGCCCTTCCTTTATTCCGCCGGGTTTTAGACCGTCCTTCTTTTTTGGTCGGAAGCGGCGCGGGAGGGGGGCCGGGCCGGGGAGGGGCTGAGGTTGCCCTCCTCGGGGCGGGGCTTTGTGCTCAATGGGGCGGGGCGGGGCGGGGCAGGGGCGGGCATTAAACTACTCCGGAGCCGCTAGGAATAGCAGCTTGGCGCGGCTCGCCTTGGCTCCGGCAGAGCTCCTCTCCGCTCCGCCTTCCAGCCGCCGCCCCGAGACTCTGCCGGGATCTCAGGTGAGAGTGTGCTGCCCCGGCCCGGAGGCCTTGGCCTCTTCCATCCTCCGGCCGCAGCTGGACTCGCTGGCCCGTGGCCGCTGGTTCGCGCTTCCCGCCGCCGGTCCCCGGTCCTTTCTCCCCGGATCGGGCTCGGCGTTCATTCGGCCCCGCCGCCGACCCCGGGCAGCCGCGCTGCAGCGCTTCCCCCC
>JAJPUD010014401.1:0-40778 GCA_023553655.1 Myrmecobius fasciatus | reverse complement strand
AAAAAAAAAAAAAAAAACCTGAGAAGGAAAACAAAGTGCAAGTAAACATCAACAGAAAACGTGAAAATGCTATGTTGTGGTCCATCCAGGCCTCTCTCTGGGTGTAGATGGCTTTTTTCATCACAAGATCATTGGAACTGGCCTAAATCATCTCATTATTGAAGAGAGCCACATCCAGCAGAATTGATCATCTCATAGTCTTGTTGCTATGTATAATGTATGAGGGAAGGGAAAGTGAGACTGGCTCCAGTCACTGTAGTATGACATAGAGAGAGTGGGTTCAGATCACTTCTCAGAGACTGACTTGGCTTTATGGCTCTGTTTTAACTCTGTAGGCTTCAGTTTTCCTATGTGTAAAAAAGGGATGATAGCACTCACCTCCTACCAGGGTTGTTGGGAGGATCAAGTGACAATTGATGTAAAGCACTTTGGTAAGACCTTTGCAGTGTTCAAGAAATGTTACAGCTATCAGTGTAATTTACTCAGTTTTGCCATCTGGTTTTTGGATCTGTCAGATGAGGATTTAGTGGATTCCATGTGCCAGGAAAAAAGGCATCGCCTGATTATTGAGAGAGAAAATATTTTCTCCTAAAAGAGACTACTTGTATGCATTCATATAAACATTCAACATCTATGTATGAGTGAGGCACTAGCACAAAGATGTAAATGCTCTGATCCTCATGTTGTTTAAAAGGAAGTTGGGAATTATGACTGAGGTGCTGGTCCTTTTCCCTCTTTGCACACTAAGAGCTGGATGGTCATCTGGACATATTGGGACTGGGAATAGTTCCTGTAAGGTACCATTATCATCCTTTTACAGTATGACAGGATCTGAATGAAGTTGGCTTTATAGCAGCAGTCACCTAGAGTCATGTGAGGAGTGGTCTCATCCCTCAAAAGGACATCTACCTCCTCCTTAGTGTAGTTATTTGTGTGCCTTATGGAGACCAGGGCTTTGTTTGTGTCTTACACATCTTTTGCTGGACTTAAAGGAAAGTAGGTATGTTGTAAGTTTTTATTAATATTTGTTGGGTGAGTGAATGAAAATCCATCTGACTCCAAATTCAGTATTATTCACACTGTACTATTCTACATTTTCATAAAGGGTAGAGAGGGAAAATGGAAAAATCTGGGAGGAAAACCCAGTTTATAAATCAAACCCAGGGAGGAACAGACCCTCTTGGTTTTTTTTGTTTGTTTGTTTGTTTTTGTTTTTTGTTGTTGTTTTTATTTTTATTTGCAAAACATATGTATGGCTAATTCTTCAACATTAACCCTTACAAAACTTTCTGTTACAAATTTTTCCCCCCTAGTCCCCACCCCTCCCTTAGATGGCAGGAAGTCCACTACATGCTAATTGTGTTAAAATACTTGACAAATCAAATATATGTATACATATTTCCACACTTATTTTGTTGTGCAAGAAAAATTGTATCTACAAGAAAAAAAAAATCAGAGAAAGGAAACCCAATGCAAGCAAACATCGATAGAGAACATGAAAATATTATGTGGTCCACATCTCATATCCCTCTCTCTTGGTGTATATGGCCTTCTTCACTGACCAATAGGAACTGGTTTGAATCACATCATTGTAGAAGAGAACCATGTCCATCAGAATTGATCATCATATAGTCTTGTTGTGTATAATGATCTCCTGATTCTGCTCATTTCACTCAGCATCAGTTCATGCAAGTCTCTCCAGGCCTCTCTGAAATCATCCTGCTAGATCCTCTGGTTTTCTTCAGATTTTCAAAGATTCTATTTTGGGGGCCTTCACCTTTCTAAGTATATAATTTGATGGGTTTCACGAACAAACCAAGTTATATATATTTTGTCCTAAAGGGTATTTTTAAATTATGTGTTTCCCTTTTACAGAAAATTTCTATTTTGTTCCTTACAAATGACTATCGTGGGGGAAGATGTTGTAGGGGACCTTAGAGGTCATTTAGTCCAATCCTCTTAGTTTACAAATTAAGAAATTGGCCCAGAGAAATAACTGACTTGCCTAAAGTCACATAAATAGTAAATAGCTAAGCTGTCTTTGAAGTGAATTCCTTTATTTTCAGACAATATGCTTGTGTTTTCAGAGTTAATGATTTTTTACTATAATCCTATTTTTATTTTTTTTTTAAACAACTGCTCAGATATAAATAAGACTAAGTGACCTTTAAGGTACCTTATACCCTGAGATATTATATAATAGAACACTCCCCTGTTCTATGATTTCTTTTTCTTTCTTTCTTTCTTTCTTTTTCTTTTTTTTTTTTTTTTTTTTTGGTAGGGGAAAGGGAAGCCATTAAGACCCCAAAGAAAAACTGGTGATGGGTGAGTCAGATAACTCTGACCTAAAGTTTAGCTTGTAGCATGCTGGCTGGACTGGGTTGTTAGCAATGTTGATGCTCAGAGGTAGTTGAAAAAAGACTAAAGGCTAGGTAAGAACCCAATTAGGCAAATGAAGACAAAGCAAGAATTTTACCTTAAAGAAGATTTTGGAGGCTTTGTTGGGGAGTTGGCTCCTGGGATCCATTGATTATCTAGCTGACCTTTGCTGATAAAGTGGAAAGGACTAAAAGAAAGGACTAGTTAATCACCCCTGAGGCTTACTGAAGTCCAAAGAAAGTAAATAGATGAGTATATAAGAATTGGAATGGTAACTGGGAAGAACAGTTACAAAATAACCAAAAATGAATGTTGCAAAATTTAAAAGAATCAGCATGGCCCTAAAGAAGAGATATGAAAAGACACTTCTCCCTAACTTATTGGCAGACATGTGAGGTCTATAAGTGTGAATCACTGCACATATTTTCAGACTTTTCCAGTGTTTGATTGGTTTGCCCCAGTAAAGGTGGCTTCTCTCTGTCTCCATGACCCTGTGCTTTCCCATTCCAGGCCTGGTGACTGACAGAAGGTGACCACTGTAGCAGTTGTAGCTGTGATATCTTCAAATTGCTGACTTGAGAGAGGTAAGGGCTTCAATCTCTCTTGTGTATGGAGGGGAATGTTGATTAGAGGAGGAAATAGTCCTGAAGAATTAAAAACATGGAGGAAAGGTAGTATAGTAAGGATGGAGTCTTTAAAGTCTAATAAAATATGATGAGAAGATATAAATCTTTACACTTGCAGAGCTCCCTTCCTAAGACAAGCTACCAGTCTTTTTCTACTCATCATGGAATGTGGATGTTCCCAAGTAGTAGGAAAAACTTCCAGAACTACTGTAGAAAAGATATAACTGATACACATGTGGAGTTGAAAGAATAGTAAAATAAATCCAGTTGTCCTCTCCACAATTGAGGGTGGAGTTCAGGTTCATAATTCAGATAAAAAGAAAGAAACACTTTCAAAACCCTCCAGTGAATTCCTAGAATGTCTGAGCTGGAAGTGACTCAGGAGATAAACTTTAACTTCCTCCTTTAATAAATAAAGGAACTGAGGCTCAGGAATAGAACTTCCTATGTTTTAGGTATTATCCTAAACACTAAGGTTTAAAAAAAGGAAAAAACAAGGTCCCTGCTCTCAAGAGAGCTCATGCTCTTAACCAGGCAGGCCTGGTTGCTGAGAGAAGGGAGAGCCCATTTGAGATTATACAACATAAATTTGTAGTGGACCAGTCAGTATAGTTTTGTGGTATCTTTGGGCTTCATTCATTTGCACATGGATAAGTGCAGAGGAGTTAGATTGTGGGAATTTAACAGGGAATAAGGGGGCAAAGGATTTATGGGAGTATAGAGATGAATTGTTCACTAAACATTGAGATAGGGAAGAGAGGACAGCATAGCCTTTGTAAGGTTGATGGCTTGGAAGAGAACTGCAGGGTGGAGGATTTAGTGGTTACAATAAGGATGAAAACCAGGATTAGGGGTTATAAAGCATAGGGAAAGATAAAAAGTTGAAAGATTATGATCAGATAAAGGAATTTCTGAGTTCTTGAACATGGAAGTGGAGTACTTGTTGTGAGGGCGAGATCAAGGTTAAGACCACCTCTGTAGGTGAGGTACAGGGGAGGAATCGATTGTAGGAAACTAGTAGATAGAGTGGTTGGGAGGAGGAGCTTCAGTATGCATGTGGAAGATCCCAGCACAAGCTGTGGTGACCTAGAACTCAAGTTTCTTGGACTACTCCCTCCAATCTGAGCCTTTTGTATTATTACACCATATAAACTTCAATCAGGGAGTCACTTTTTATTGGATTTTGATTTTAGGGAAATCCAGCAATTAAAATGATTGTCAAAACTTTCTGTTATAGAATGTTTGTCATTGATATGGGTGAGGCTTGTGGAGAAGTATCATTTGACAAATGAGAAATCAGAGCCTTTGCTCATTAAGTTAGTAGTAGTGTCAAGATTCTATAGAGTCCAGGTCCTCTCAGTGGTGGCCTGGTTTTGCAGAAAGAGTTAACCTACCTACATTTGGAAAATTGAAAGAAATGGGGATTTATCAGATGTTGGTATCAGTTCCCAAAATGGGATTTCTATATGCCAGACTCATAATCCTACCTACCCCTAATCCTATCTTTATCATTGAGTTCATAAAGCCCACTGGATTTAGAGTTGGAAAAGACAATGGAGAGAGAGACCACTGGTCTAGTTCCCAGGGGGTGGAAGACTACAATTTTGCCCCGAGGGGCAAATCAGCCTGTGAATTAGTAGTGCAAAACTATTTTTACAATGTAAAAAACATTCTTAGTTCAGGAGCACAGGCAGGAGCTTTCTAACTCCTTGAGATGATCTCTAAATTAGAGGCTGTGGCCTTACTCCAAGGTATTATTGATCAGTCACTTGGAAAGTGGAAAGATAGGTCACATACTACTCTCTAAGCAATAGGCAGTTTGGGAGAATATTTCCAAAATGATCTTTATCCCTGTTCTCCCCCATGCTTCTGTTCTTTCCACTGTGTAAACTCCCAGTCTCTGTAAGACAAGATATAACCAAATGTTACCGGGTGCCCAGAGTTATAGTTGTACAGGTTCCATTGGGAAAATTCCACATCTCCAGATTATCTTGTGCTTATTATTGCAGGCATCTCTCAGAGATTGTCCACTGTCTTCTGAGACAGGGCCTAGTGAGTAATAGTTTCATGATCTCTTTTCATTTAAGATGGGACAGACCACTGCCCAGGACAAGTGATCATGGATGGGTTTTGATCTGCATAGGAGATGCATTATATTGTCTTTCCTCCAAAAAATCACCCCTCTTCTGAACTTCTCTATTATTTTAATGTTTAGTCCAAGGACCCTTGAGGGTCCCTCATATCCTTTCAGGTAATCTACTAGGTTAAAACTTTTTATAATAATAAGATATTTTAATTTCTAATGTGGTAAATATAGATATACCACATAAAAAGAGCTCTTTGGAGGTCTTGTAAGTTTTTAGGAGTATAAAGGGATTATGGGGAAGATAGGTGATATAGTAGAGCACCAGGCCTGGGGTCAGGAAGATCTGAGTTCAAATGTGGTCTCTGATACTTCCCAACTGTGTGACCCTGGGCAAGTAGCTTCACCCTGATTTATTTCAGTTTCCTCGTCCATAAAATAAGGACATACAGGAGAAGGGAATGGCAGCCACTACAGAGTCTTTGCCAAGAAAACTACACAGAATCCGTGGGGTCATGTAGTCAGTGACTGAATAATCACAGTGGAATCATGAGGTCAAAAAGCAAAGCACCTCTTCTCTTAGGGGCACTACCACCCCTCCTGCCTTGAGATTCACAATTTCTGTGTCATCTTTGACCCTGTCACCTACATATGCAGTCAGTCTCAGAATGTTGCCATTTCTTCCTCCAGGATAGCCTTTTCTAATCATATGACCACTGCCTATTTTTAGACCCTCCTTCCCTCATCTGAATTATTGCAGTAGCCTCCTTATTGAACTCTGCCTCAAAACTGTACACAGCTGCAAAAATGTTTTCGGTATATCATGTATATGACCATGTCCCTCTCCTCATTAGACTCCAGTAATTCCCTTCTAGAATCAAATATTTTATAAGTTTTTAATGTATATATATGTTTATAACATGATAACTATATAATTATAAATTATACACATATTAGGGGAGCATGCACAAATTTTTTTTTACTCCTAAAGGGTTATGATTGAAAAAGTTTGGAGGAAAAGAAAAATAAAGTTTGGAGACCATGTATCTATGTGTGGTAGGGTCAGCAAGCTAAGAATGGCTTTTGCATTTTAAAATATAATAAAACCTTATTTTTACATGTAAAAACCATTCTTTATCTGACTCATGGAAATAATTTGCTGATTCCTGAACTACACCTGATCCTCTTGTTTTACAGATGAAGAAACTTGAAATCCCAGGAAGTAAACTGGTAGCAGAGTCTAGATTAGAATTCTGACCACAGATTCATGTTCCTTCGTGTGTTCTATTCTGCTACTCTGTTATCATAAACTTGGTTTATAGGACTTGGTTGATGATGATGATGATGATGATGATAATGATAGTGATGAAAACTAAATTAATATGAACCACAAAAGCAAGTAACATATAAGAAAAGTAATATAGAGAGCCATATTTTCCCTTCAATAATTCCTGTTCAAGTTCTTCTGGATTTTGTCGTTGTTGTTGATGTTCCAAGAGCTTGATGTCTCAGGCAGTTGAAGAACCGGCTGGGGATCCTGGAACCCCAAAGCCAGGAGACAGCAGTAACATGGAGTTAGGGACTCGCCAAGAGCTTTTGCATCGACTTCGGGAACTGGAGGTAAGATAATCAGGGTGGGGGTTCATAGATTTAAGGAGCTGGCAATGGGTACGGCAGAAGCATTTCTGCTATAGCCTAATCCCAAGAATTGGGTACAGCATGTACCATGCCAAACCAGGCATCAATATGTGAGTCACTGAATAGAGTGCTAGTTTTGAAGTCAGGAAGACAACCTGAGTTCAAATCCAGCTTCAGATATTAACTGTGTGAACTTGGGCAGTCATTTCATATCTCTCTACCTTACTTTCCTCACCTATAAAATGAGAATAATAATAGTGCTGACCTTACAAGGTTATCATAAGGATCAAATGAGATAATATTTGTAAAAAGCTCCTAGCGGTGTCTGGCATGTAGTAGGTACTACATAAATGCTTAGTTCCTCCCCCAAGCTAAACGAGACTGCTGGTATTAGGTTTGGAATTAGAGGACTTGAGTTCAACTTCCAACTCTGCCACTTAAGAACTGTATCTATATCTATATTTCTCTCTCTATATATATATCTATATATATATATCTATATGCCTTTCTGCCTCAGTTTCCTCATATGTAAAATGAGAGGGCTTGACTACATGGTCTCTGAGGCACCTTGTATCTTTAAATGTATAATCCTAAATGCACTCTGTTTTAGTCCTTTGTGTCCAAAGAATGGGTTTCCCAGCATTCCCTGACCTTCATTCTTAGTGATGCTGCAGCAGAAAAACCATTTTAATACTAACCCTTCTTTTATTTTAATCCTTGGGCTGCAAGGCTGGAATAATGAGCACCTGGGAGGGGCCACTTTTTCTCTCTCCACCCAAAGCCCAGGGGCTCCCTAAGCAGAGTAACCTTACCCTCTCTCTAATAAAGTTCCTTCCTGTCTTACATTCTCTCTCCCCTAAGGACTCCTTAGGGCAGTGATTTTTTTTTTTTCTTTTTCTGCATATCCTACCTTCCAACCTAAAATCTTCACACAACATTCCTCAAGCACTAAACTAGAACTTAGAGTTTACAGAGAAATAGATTTTCCTGGTGTCAGAGGCAGGGTTCTAGAAACAGATTTTCCTAAAATTATCTATGTGGCTCAGAGACCTGTGCTCTTCATGCTAGAGTTATAAGTTTTGGAACAAAACATAATCCCTGTCTTAATGGAGTAGAGGAACATATGAAAAGAAGTTCTTTCCCTAAAGCCCTACCTCTAAGCCCTTATAGCTTGTTGATATATTCCTAAAATATATAGGAATAAGTTAGGGGCCTATGTAAATCCATGAATTTGCTGTTTCTTTCCTTCTGTTTAGGCAGAAAATTCAGCACTGGCCCAGGCCAATGAGAATCAGCGAGAAACCTATGAGCGCTGCCTGGATGAGGTCAGTGACAGTAGGCTTCATGTTCACTGAGTGGGTGGGTGGGAGAATCAAGAAGTAGGTTTCAAAGACTCTATTCTGGTTCCTTGGTCTCAGCTTTGAAACAAGCTTAAAGGAACTATATGAATAAAATTACAAAAAACCCTTTATACAAAGACAGGTCTGAATAATTAGAGAAATATTAATTGTTCATGAGTAAGGTGAAGGAATATAAAAAAGATAATGCAAGCTAAATTAATGTACACATTCAGTGCCAATCAAATGACTACTTTATAGAGTTAGAAAAAATAGCATTTATCTGGAGGAAGAGAATATCTAGAATCAAATAAGCACAGTATTCTAGTGCTTAATAAACCAAATGATCCCAAGTTAATAGTTAAGATAAGAATTTAACTGTTCAACAAAAACTGTTGGATGAAATGTTTCAAACCAGTTCCAATTGTTCAGTGAAGAAAGCCACATACACCCAGGGAGAGGGATATGAATGTGGACCACAACATAACATTTTCATGCTCTCTATTGATGTTTGCTTGCATTATGTTTCCCTTCTCAGATTTTTTTTTTCTTGTAGATCCAACTTTTCTTGCACAGCAAGATAACTGTAAAAATATGTATACACATATTCAATTTGTCAAGTATTTTAACATAATTTACATGTAGTAGATTTCCTGCCATCTAGGGGAGGGGTGGGGGATAGAGGGGAGAAATTTGTAACAGAAAGCTTTGCAAGGGTCAATGTTGAAAAATTACCCATACATATGTTTTGCAAATAAAAAGCTTTAATTAAAAAAAAAAAAAGCACAAAAACTGTTGGGAAAATTGGAAAAGTAGTCTAGGCAGAAATTGGTATAGACCAACATACTCATACCACACACTAAGCTAAGCTCAAAATGGGTACTTGATATATACAAAAAGGGTAATGTCAAGCATGTTAGAGGAACAAGGAAGAAATTGCCTGTACTATCTATAGATGGGAAAGTGTTCTTGACCAAACGAGCTAGAGAGGATAACAGGAAACAAAGTGCATAATTTTGATTACATAAAATTATGGCTTTTTTTGTACAAATAAAACTAATTGCAGTTAGTTTGCAGATCCATTAGATTAAGTTAATCCATTAAATAGTTAAATGTAGATCCATTCCGTTAAATGGTTGAAGAATGTGAATGGATATTTTTCAGAGGGAAAAATCCAAACTATCAGTAAAACATGAAAACAGTGCTCTAACTAATATCTTGAGAAGTGCAAATTAAACAGCTCTGAAGTTTTGCCTTATACCCACTCTACTGGTGAAGTTGTCAAGAAAAGAAAATGAGATACCAAAGAGGTGGCAGAAAGCAATTTGTAGCTATGCCCAATAAGTTACTAAATTGTTCATATCCTTTAATCTAGCAGTACCAATATTAAATTTATGTCCCAAAGAAACCAAAGAAAGAAGAAAAGACCTTATGTCTAAGAAATATTTGTAGCAGCTCTTTTTTTGTGGCAAAAGATTAGACATAATTGGGATCCATATCAACTGGGGGCGGTTATTAAGTTATGGAATATGAATGTAAGGGATACTATTGCACTGTAAAAAATGATGAAGGTGGGACAGTTTCAGAGAAACCAAGGAGGACATGTACGAGCAAATGCAGAACCAGGAAAACAACTTACATAATACCAAAATCTTAATGATTTTGAAAGACTTTAAAATTCTGATCAACACAGCAAACAAAATCAACACAGCCACAATTCCAAAGAACTCATGATGACCTCACCTTTTGACACATGAAGTGATGGACTCAAGAGTGAAGACTGAGACTGTTTTGGTTTTAATTTTCTCCTTCACCTCCCCCATCCCTAAGACAGTAAGCACTTTGATATGTTATATATGTGCATTCATGTAAAACATATTTCCATATTATATATGGAGGTCATGTTGTATAAGAAGAAATATTGAGATAGAGCATACAAGTGGATCCACAGTAGGTGAAAAAGAATTTTGACCAGATACAATTCTTATGAAATAACACTGGAAAACTTTCATCCCTAAAATGTTCACTTAGCACCTATTAGTCCCCACGCTCTTGGCAGGGAAATACAAATTGACCTGTGGGCTTGTGTCTTAAGGCTCATGTGTTTAGGTCTCCTCCTACAGAATTACTGAACTATTTTAACACTCTTCCCCCACCTCCGTCCCCATCTCCACCAGTTTACTCTACATAAGGTGAGGGGAATCTTCTTCCTGGCACTGCTCCATAGATAGGCAATAAGGATACAGACTGCTCAGAACACCTTCCTTTTACGCTGCCAAAAGCAGCAGATTCTGATTTTTGTCTTGTAAAAAAGAAAAATGGTGGAGAAACAAGAGTGGAACTGTGGGGTAGGAGTCCAGGATATGTGACTGCACTGACCCTAAAGGAAAGAGGATTGAAGCAGTTGGGAAAAGATGGATTAGGGAATATAAGAGAAAAAGCCTGAAACACCAAGATGAAGTTTCAAGATGAAGAAAACTTCACAAACAGATAAATCAACAGACAGGATCTTGGAACTTGAAGGAAGACATACAAAATCCTCAAGGCAACTAAATAGCTTTCCTAACAAATATTATTTCCAAAAAAGCCAATGCCTGATGAACTAGAGAATGTTATAGACTCTCCAAAAATGCATAGAATAACAGAATGGTTCAAGAAAAATGCAATCCATTAAAAAGAAATTAGGCATAAGTAGATCAGAATGTAGAACTTTTTAAAATTTTTTTTTAAATTTTTTAACATTTTAAAAAATAGCTTTATATTTTCTTTTTTCTTTTTTTTTTTTTTTTGCTGAGGCAATTGTGTCATGCCAGTGACTTGCCCAGGGTCACACAGCTAGGAAGTGTTAAATGTCTGGGACCAGATTTGAATTCAGGTCCTCCTGACTTCAGGGCTGGTGCTCTAACCACTGTGCCACCTAGCTGCCCCAATAGCTTTATATTTTCAAAATATATGCAAAGATAGTTTTCAACATCACCCTTGCAAAACTGTGTGTTCAAATTTTTTCTCCCTTCCTTCCCTTACTCTCTCCCTCAGACAGCAAGTAATCCAGTATATGTTAAATATGCAGGTCTTCCATACATGCTTCTACATTTATCATGCTATACAAGAAAAATCAGATCAAAAAGGAAAAAAAAGAAAAAAGAAAAACAAATAACAAAAAAGATGAAAATATTATGTTGTGATCCACATTCAGTCCCCATAGTCTCCTTTCTGGAGGCATATGACTCTCTCCATCACAAGTCTGAATCATGTCATTGTTGAAAAGAGCCACATTATCAGAATTGATTATCGTATAATCTTGTTGCCATGTACAATGATCTTTTGGTTCTACTCACTTCACTTAGCATCAGTTCATGCAATTCTCTCCAGGCCTCTCTAAAATCATCCTGCTGATGGTTTCTTGTAGCAATAATAGAATTTAGAACTATTAAAGCAGAAATTTTTTTAAAGCAATATGACAGAAATAAGGCTTAGACCAATATAATAAACAACTTCATAAAAAAATTAGAAGGGAAGCAGAACAAGAATTAGCCAACAAGGGACAGCTAGATGGCACAGTGGATAGAGCACTGGCCCTGACATAGGAGGACTAGCCTCAGACCTTACTTCCTAGTTTTGTGATCTGAGCAAATCACTTAACCCCAATTGCCTCAGCAAGGAAAAAGGAAAAAAAAAACGAGTTAAAGGCAATTACAAAAAATGAAAGAGTTTTGATTACATGAAATTGAAAAGGCTTTATCATAAATAAAATTATACACTAGAATAAGGAAGAAAGCAGTTCTCTGATGAGATTTTTTTGGTCCCAGATGTACAGTCAATATCCATTCCCCAACAGAATGATCTAAGAGTAAGGACAAAGTTCTCAAAAAGAATTGCACATAATTAACGTGCTCCAGATCTCTAATAATGAGACAAATGCAAATCAAAACAGTCCTGAGATTTCACCTTACACCCAACAAATTGGCAAAGATGAGAATAGTCATTGTTGGAAAATAAATACAGGCACATGCTAATGCATTATTGTTGAGATTATGATTTAGTATTTTAAACTGAGAAACAGTTTGAAATGTACAAATAAAATTACTAAAATATCTATACCCTTTGATATTCCACTAAGCATATCCCTCAGAAAGATCATTGATAAAGCAAAGGACTCTACATATGCCAAAATATTTATAGCAAAACTTTTCATGCCAGCAAAAAAAAAAGGGAAGCAAAATGGATGTTCATTGATTTGCCTGTATTACAAATTAGCTAAGTAAATTGCAGTACATGAGTAAAATGCATTATTACTGTGTTGTATGAAACAACAAACATGATAAGAACTGGAATAACTTAAATGAACGGATGGAAAGTGAAATAATGGGGAAAACACAATGATTGCAGGAGAGAACAACCACAAAAACAATGGAAAGCTGAATATTGCAAAAAATACAGAGAGGCAATTAGATGGCACAATTGATACAATCTTAAGGACTGGGTTCAAATCTGCCCTTTCACACTTTTCTGTGTGATATTGTTTCCATGGGTATAATAGTAGCACCTAATTCCCAGAGTTGTTCTGAGGATCAGATGAGATGGCATGTAATAAGCAAGAAAAATTCACCAGGAAAGGAAAGTACAGGTAAATATAACTGGAATTTTTGGAGGCAGGGAGAGGTTCTCTAAAGCCAGGGCAAAGTCCAGTCAAGTAAACAAAATCCTGTCAAGGAGCCAAATCAGGGACCATTGGTAAGGACAAGTATAAAGAGACTGGTTAGGAAGGCTCAAATCAAAGACACCAGGGAGTTACTGCAAACAGCCCTAGAAACCAAATCTTTTTATCTTGCATTTTGTTAAGAACTCATCCCCATGTAGTTGTAAATAGTATCTAGTTTCCTGTTCCTTTATTTTGTTTAAAATATAATTTTGTGAGACAGCTAGATAGTGCAGTGTGTAGAGTGCTAGCCCTGAAGTCAGGATGACTGGAGTTCAGATCTGGCCTCAACCACTTAATATATCTTAGCTGTATGACTCTAGGCAAGTCACTTAACCCCAATTCCCTCAGCAACAATAAATAAATAAAATATGGCTTTATATCTAGTTCTTCTATTCCTTTGGCATTTATTGTGGAATGTGGTATGAGTTAAATCTAAATCTAATCAGACTACTTTCCAGGTTCATCAGGAGTTTTTATCAAATAATTCTTATCCTAGTCCTTAGATTTGCTGAACACTTTACTACTATGTTCATTTGCATATTGCAGGTACAATATAGTATATGTAATCATTTCATTGAAAGTTTTTTTTTAAATTAATGTCAAATAGTTTTGATGATTATTGCTTTATAGTATAGTTTGAAATCTGAAACTGCTAATCTCTCTTCCATTGCTTCTGCTTTTTTCCCCTCCATATTAGTTTTGTTATTTTTTTTTTTCTAGTTCTTTAAAGTAGTCCTTTGATACCTGGTATGACAGTGAATCTAAATTAATTTCAGTAATATATTTTTATTATATTGCTATAACCCAGACACAAAAAGTTAGTATTCTTTTCCTGCTGGATTTTGTTGATAATATACAGAAAATAGGTTTGGGGTTTATGTCCTGCTATTTTACTGAACTTAATAAACATTTGTATTCATTTTTAGCTAAGTAACATGTTATTTGCAAAACTGTTGTTTCCTCATCACTTAGGCTTAGTCCTACTATTTCTTTTTTTTTTTTTAATCTTATGTAGCAATATGCTCATCCTAGTCATGCCCACAGCATCCCCTAGGACACTTCCCTGAGCCGCCTTTCCTTCTCTCCTCATATTGTTTCACTCAGTTTCCATGGATTCAATGATTATATCTATGTTCCAATCTACTTATGTAGCCCAAATTTCATTCCCAACCTCCAGAGTCATCTCCAACTGCATGTTAGATATATTGGTGATAATAATGTAAATGGAAAAAAGCAATAGCAAAACAGACAAATCTGATTTTGGTGAAATTTTAAAGACCAAGTTTGATGCAAAGAGATTTGATAACTCATTTATTAGAAGAGTTTCAGGATTATCAATGTGGAAACTGCAGATAGCACCATTTCAATGTGTTGGGCTTTTGCTAATCTTGGAGGGGATGGGAGTTGGGAGAGATACAGTGGGAAATGTGAGTGATGTTTTAAAAAATTGTGTAAAATGTATTTTTAAAAAATGAAATTGTTTTGACCTCTCTCTCTGTCTTTGGTTTCCTAGGTTGCCAACCATGTGGTACAGGCACTTTTGAATCAGAAGGTAAGGAGTGGCCTTAGCTTTGGGCTTAGAGGCTGGTTCTCTATCTTCCCCACATCACTTTCTTAGCCATGTAGTCCTATGAATAAAAAATGAAGAGATGGAAGTGCATGGAGAGGCTAGACACCTTTAAACTAATCTTATCTGCCCTCAAGCCCTGAGTTCCTATGGAACTTTGTGTCACAGTAGCTCCCTGACTTAACTATTTGATTTCATCCCTCTACGTGGAGTCCTATGACTTCTTCTGCTCTAAATGGAGTAGGAATATAATAGTATCTCAGGGATATAGAATAGACTGCATTTCTACTGGCTCCCTGAATCAATCCATTCCCATTCTTAAATGGATTAATGCTATTCTCTGGCTCTTGGAGATATAGTAAATAATTAAGTACCCTTCAACTCTAGATTCCTCTGAATGGATTTTTGTTATATCCCTCTGCTTAGTTCTAGCTGATTTCTACTTATTTGCATTTAAACATGGAATTCCAAATGACATCTGACAAGTCTTTAACAAGGCTGATACTGAGTGGACAGGAAAATTATAAAAAAGCTTGGTGATTATAAATGACTTATTGATTATAGATGATTGAAATACTTGTTTCTTTCCCTGTCTTGAATGGCTTTATCCCATAGAAGTGGGAAAGTCTTATAATTTGCTGAATTTTACCCCATGGGTTATCAATTCAGAATTCAACATCTTTAAAGAAGTTTTTGCAGGGGGAGAGGAAAATTCCTGAAGTGAATTTAATATCCTTCAATATATAGTAAACTTTCTGGAATGAGTTACTATTACTGAAAATGTGAATAGATTGAATATGTGAATAGAGTTTTTAAATGATGGAAATCTGTTCCTTTAACCTGACAGTAAAAGTTCTGTCCCTGTTGTGCTAAGCCCCTTGTCAGAGGCAATCTAGGGCTGAACCAGCCAGTGGATTTATTCAAGAGTCCCTTCAGAGGTTTTGAAAAAGAAAAAGGTATGCTAATCCTATCTCTTTTCATCTCTTACCCTAACCTCCACCCTTGGATTCGGAAGGACTTGCGTGAAGAATGCATCAAATTAAAAAGGAGGGTATTTGACTTGGAACGACAGAACCAAACATTGAGCACTCTCTTTCAGCAGAAGTTACAGCTTTCAGCAGGTTCTCTTCCACAGGTAAAATTGGCTATCATTCCTTTGAAAGAAAAATCTGATTTCCTGCACACCTATACCCATACCTCCATAAAGATCAACTTTTCCATAAGCATAGAGATGGGAATTGTCTCCATCCATATTCCAAGGGTCTATGAGCCATGAAAGAATTGGCAGAATTGGGGGTTTGGAAGAACCCACCCAGCCCCAGTAGATTAGAAAATCTAAGATAGGATGAAAATTGCCTGGGAGATCTTCAGCACATTGACCTTGTCTTCTCTTATCTAGAAAGACTTGACTTCTATGTCACAGGCTCTAGGGATGTGAAAAAAGACAGGCATTCTAGGATACTGGTGAAGCTATGAAAGGTTCCAACCCCTCTGGAAAGCAGTGAGCTATGCTAAGTGACTAAAATATCTATATTCAGAGATTTGTTAGCTATCCACTCCAAACAGGTAAATGATAAAAAGAAACACACACACATACACACACCCCAAAACAGCACTTTTTGTAGCAATAAGAAACTAGAAACAAGTCATGTCTATGTGGTACATGATACAAAGAGCAAAATGGAAAATTACTGCTCTGTAAGAAATAATGAATACAGAGCAACTTTGGGATAGCTTATAAGAATCAGTTCAACCAGTAGAACCAGAAAAATAATCACACACAGTGATTACAACATTGTAAATGGAAAGAAAGCAAAACAATCAAAACCAAAATGCCACGCAATTCAAAGAACAAGTGCAATATTGTGTAAATTATTTGATTAAATGGTAAAATCAGGTTGGATTTTTAGCAGGAATGCAGGCTGGTTCATTTTAAAAAATAAAAACTGAACATAATAGATTATATCAATAACAAAAACAATAAAAGTGATCATATCAGTAGTGCTTTTTACAAAGTACAGCAACTCTTTATATAGAGTATAGCAATAATATAATTTTTCTTAATATGATAAGTGGTATATCTGAAATGAGGCCTTTCCAGTAAGATTAGGGGTAAAGCAGGGGTCCATTGTCAGCACTTTCATTTAGCATAATTCTACAAATGTTAGCTATAGCAGTCAGACTACAAAAGAAAGTTGAAGGAATGAGTATTTGCAAATGGCATGTGTATTTTTGTTTTCCTGGTTCTTGTTTCATTTTATCAGTTCATGGGAATATGCTAAAAGTTTTTTTTCTTCAGTAGTGTTTAATTTTTCCAATTACATTTAAGATTGTTTTCAGTATTCATTTTTGTAGGATTTGGGGTTACAAATTTTTTTTCCCTTCTCTTATCTCTCCCCCTCCCCAAGACAATCTGATATAGGTATACTTATATATTTCATTTTTCCAAATACATGTAAAGGTAGTTTTCAACAATCATTTTTGTAAGTTCCACCCTCTTTTCTCTCCTCCCTCCCCAAGACAGCAAGCAGTCTGATTATTTATGTGCAATCCTTTTAAACATATTTCCACATTTGTCATATTGTACAAGAAAAATCAGACTAAGCAGCTAGGTGGCACAGTGGATAGAGCACCAGCCCTGAAGTCAGGAGGACCTGAGTTCAAATGTGATCTCAGACACTTAACATTCCCTAGCTGTGTGACCCTGGGCAAGTCACTTAACCTCAATTGCCTCAGCAAAAAGCAAAAAAGAAAAAAAAAATCGGACCAAAAGGGAAAAAAAAAAAAAAAAAAAAAAACCACCCCCCCCCCCAAAAAAAAGGTGAAAATACTATGCTTTAATCCACATTCAGTCTCCATAATTCTCTCTCTGGATGCAGATGACACTTTTCATCCCAAGTCTATAGGAATTGCCTTGAATTACTACATTATTGAGAAGAAGCAAGTCCATCACAGTTGATCATCACATAACTTTATTATTACTGTGACAAATAATACTTTTCAACATATTTCTATATTTTTCTTCTTGTTGTGCAAGAAAAATCAGTCCAGAGAAAATAAACAAAAACAAAAAAGGTGAAAATAGTATGTTTTGATCCACATTCATTTTCCTTAGTTTTCCCTCTAGATGTAGATGGCATTTTCCATTCCAAGTCTATTGGAATTGTCTTGGATCTCTGAATTACTGAGAAGAGCTAAATCTATCATAGTTGATCATCTTGTGTAATGTAACTTTGTGCAATGTTCTCTTGGTTCTGCTCACTTCACTTAGCACCAGTTCATGTCAATCTTTCCAGGCTTTTCTGAAATCAGCCTACTCATCATTTCTCTTAGAATAATAATATTTATATTCCAGTTTCCAGTTCCTACAAAATGGAACCCCTACAAACATTTTTGCACTTGTGGGTCCTTTTCCCTCTTTTATGATCTCTTTTCAATAGAGACCCAGTAATGGCATTGCACAGTGTGATAACCCTTTTGGCATAGTTCCAAATTGTTCTCCACAATGTCTGGATCAGTTCACAACTTCACCAATAATGAATTAAATGTCCCAGTTTTCTCACATCCCCTCCAACATTTATCATTATCTTTTCCTGTCATCTTAGCCAATTTGAGAGGTAATACCTCAGAGTTGTTTTAATTTGCATTTCTCTAATCAGTAGTCACTTAGAGCATTTTTCATATGACTAGAAATGGTTTTAATTTCCTCATGTGAAAATTATCTGTTCATATCCTTTAACCATTTGTCATTTGGGGAATGACTTGTATTCTTATAAATTTGACTCAGTTCGAGTTACCACTACACACCTGTCAAATTGGCTAAAATGACAGGAAAAGGTAATGACAAATGTTGGAGGGGATGTGGGAAAACTGGGACACTGATGCATTGTTGGTGGAACTGTGAACGGATCCAGCCATTCTGGAGAGCAATTTGGAGCTATGCTCAAAAAGTTATCAAACTGTGCATACCCTTTGACCCAGCAGTGTTTCTATTGGGCTTATATCCCAAAGAAATCATAAAAGAAGGAAAGGGCCCCACATGTACAAGAATGTTTGTGGCAGTCCTTTTTGTAGTGGCTAGAAACTGGAAACTGAATGGATGCTGGAGAGTGGCTGAATAAATTATGGTATATGAATGTTATGGAATATTATTGTTCTGTAAGAAACAACCAGCAAGATGATTTCAGAGAGGCCTGGAGAGACTTGCATGAACTGATGCTGAGCGAAGTGAGCAGAACCAGGAGATCATTATACATGGCAACAACAAGACTATATGACGATCTATTCTGATGGACATGGCCCTCTTCAACAATGAAATGTTTCAAACCAGTTCCAGTTGTTCAGTGAAGAAAGCCATATACACCCAAAGAGAGGGATGTGAAATGTGGACCACAACATGATATTTCCATGCTCTCTATTGATGTTTGCTTGCATTGTGTTTCCTTTCTCTGATTTTTCTTTCTTGTAGATACGATTTTTCTTGCACAAAAATGATGTGTGGAAATATGTATACATATATTCAATTTGTCAAGTATTTTAACATAATTAATACGTAGTGGACTTCCTGCCCATCTAGGGGAGGGGTGGGGACTAGGGGGGGAAAATTTGTAACAGAAAGCTTTGTAAGGGTTAATGTTGAAAAATTACCCATACATATGTTTTGCAAATAAAAAGCTTTAATAATAAAAAAAATAATAACAAAAAAAAATTTGACTCAGTTCTCTATATTTTAGAAATGAGGCCTTTATCAGAATCACTGGCTATAAAAATTGTTCTAGCCTTATAAAGTAATTTTTTGGCAGTTTGATTGGTATGGCACTGAATGAGTGGATTAATTTAGGTAGAATTATCATTTTTATTGTACTAGCTTGACCTACTCATGAGCAATTGTTTTTCCACTTGTTTAAATCTGACTTTATTCATATGAAAAGTGTTTCGTAATTGTGTTCATATAGTTCTGGGGTTTGTCTTGACAGGTAGACTCCCAAATATTTTGTATTGTCTATAGTTATTTTAAATAGATTTTATTTATCTGTCTGTCTCTTGCTGATGGTCAATTAATAGTTAGAAATGTTGATGATTTTTGTGGATTTATTTTACATTCTGCAAGTTGGCTAAAGTTGTTAATTGTTTCAAGTAGTTTTTTTAGTTGATTCTCTAGGATTTTCTAAATATATCATCATTTTATCTGCAGAGAAAGCTCTCTACAAATTTAGTAATGAAAGGGAGGAGAGCTTAATTTGAGAGATCAAAGGAAAGTTTTTCTTTTTTTTTTTTTTTTGTAATTGGATTAGTTAGACCTGGAAAAGACCTTACATCTGATCTAGTCCATCCACTCTTAGTTTATAGATGAAGAAACAGAGGCCTAGAGTGACAAGGCATATCAGATCTTACTTAAAATTTGTATCTCTTTAGATGGAATTAGGTAACAGACTCAAGGATCAGATTTAGACAATGCTAAGCAATAAGCATTTATTAAGTGCTTACATTATTATCAGGTACTGTGCTAAGTCTTTTATACTAATGCAAGCAAAAATAAATACTATTTCTGCCATCAAGGAACTTGCATTCATGGGGTTTTGTTTTGTTTGTTGTTATTTTGCTGAGGCAATTGAGGTTGTGACTTGCCCGGGGTCACACCGCTAGGGAATGTTAAGTAAGTGTCTGAGACCAAATTTGAACTCAGGTCCTCCTGACTTCAGGGCTGGTGCTCTATCCACTGCACCACCTATCTGCCCCATGGAATTTACATTCTGATGGGGAAAAAAATAACTTACAAAAAGTAAAAATGGAAGGAGAGAGAAGGCAAGTATTCATGTGGGATCATGGTGTCCTAAATGTCAGAAGCAGAGCCATGATTTTGGCCAATCTAGGTCCCTCCCCAAAATGGAGGCCCAGGAGAAACTTGCCAATGGAAGAAAAGGTGCTAGCATGCCAGAAAGACATTTCAGGTTGCAAGCACCATGGGGGTTTAATGGGTTTTCCAGGGTGAAGAAACTCCAGAATAAGGTGGAAACTGAGCTATAGTGTCAAAGGTGGAAAATCAGCAGGGCACTAAGAGGGGAATGCTTTTCCATAATAGTTTAACATGAAAAGGCTGATCACCATTTTAGTGCTGGAATTATTTAGCCATAGCAATCAATGAAACAAAAGTATGCAATGGCCCTTGGTCCTTTGTAGGATTCCTTTCCCTTCTGCAGTGATGGTGGTGGTGTCAAAAAAGGGACAGAGAGATATAAAACTTGATATTTTTGCTATTAAAACAAAAAGAAGAAAAAAGGATACTTCAGCCAAATACATGGAGGGATTATAGGTCTTCTTGGAGAAGCAGAGAAGAGAGTTGGAGAAATTGGTTTTATCCTATGTCTAAAAACTACATTATTTTAGAGATTATTTGATCAGCTGGTATTGCCATACTCATGAATGTTTACAAAAAGACTGCCATGAAAATATGAAATATGAAAATAATTACAACTTAAGCACCAATCATGAGTCAGGAAAAAGAATGAGAGACCCAATACTTATAGACTACAAAAGAAGCCTCTTGTTTTTACGTCATGAGTGTTCTTGTAGAAAAGGATTATCCTGGGCATTGCCAACAACAAATAGTATCACCAAAAAATGAAATAGATTGGGTTTTTTGTTGTTGTTGTTGTTCTTTATTAAAGCTTTTTATTTGTGTAACATACGTATGGGTAGTTCTTCAACATTGACTATTACAAAACTTTCCGTTACAAAATTTCCCCCCTATTCTCCACCCCTCCCCTAGATGGCAGGAAGTAGTACTACATGTTAATTATATTAAAATATTTGACAAGTCAAATATATGTATACATATTTACATACTTATCTTTTTGTGCAAGACCAATCATATCTACATGAACAAAAAATATATGAAAAAGGAAACCCAATGCAAGCAAATATCGATAGAGAGCACGAAAATGTTATGCTGTGGTCCATATTTCATATCCCTCTCTCTGGGTGTATGTGGCTTTCTTCACTGAACAGTTGGAACTGGTTTGAAACATTTCATTATTGAAGAGAGCCATGTCCATCAGAACTGATCATCATATAGTCTTGTTGTTGCCATGTATAATGATCTCCTGGTTCTGCTGATTTCACTCAGCATCAGTCAATGCAAGTCTCTCCAGGCCTCTCTGAAATCATCCTGCTGGTCATTTCTTTTTTTTTTTTTTAATAATAAAATCAACTATTTTATTTATTAGTCCAATAGTTATTTTTTCTTTTCTTTTTTTTTTTTATTAAAGCTTTTTATTTGCATAACATGTATAGGTAGTTCTTCAATATTGACTCTTACAAAGCTTTCCGCTACAAATTTTTCCCCCTAGTCCCCACCCTTCCTCTAGATGGCAGGAAGTCCACTACATGTTAATTATATTAAAATACTTGACAAGTTGAATATATGTATACATATTTACATACTTATCTTTTTGTGCAAGACCAATCATATCTACATGAACAAAAAATATATGAAAAAGGAAACCCAATGCAAGCAAATATCGATAGAGAGCATGAAAATGATATGTTGTAGTCCATATCTCATGTCCCTCTCTCTGGGTGTATATGGCTTTCTTCACTGAACAATTGGAAGGGGTTTGAAACATCTCATTGTTGAAGAAGAGCCATGTCCATCAGAATTGATCATCATATTGTTGTTGCCATTTATATTGATCTCTTGGTTCTGCTCATTTCACTTAGCATCAGTTTATGCAAGTCTCTCCAGGCCTCTCTGAAATGGTCCTGCTGGTCGTTTCTTACAGAGCAATAATATTCCATAACATTCATGTACCATAATTTATTCAGCCACTCTCCAATTGATAGGCATCCATTCAGTTTCCACTTTCTTGACACTACTAAAAGGGCTGCCACAAACACTTTTGCACATGTGAGTCCCTTTCCTTCCTTTAAGATCTCTTTGGGATATAGGCCCAGTAGAAACACTGCTGGGTCAAAGGGTATGCACAGTTTGATAACTTTTTGAGCAAAGTTCCAAATTGCGCTCCAGAATGGTTGGATCCGTTCACAGTTCCACCAACAATACATCAGTGTCCCAGTTTTCCCACATCCCCTCCAACATTCATCATTATCTTTTCCTGTCATTTTAGCCAATCTGACAGGTGTGTAGTGGTACCTCAGAGTTGTCTTAATTTGCATTTCTCTGATCAATAGTGATTTGGAGCACCTTTTCATATGACTAGAAATGGTTTTAATTTCATCATCTGAAAATTGTCTGTTCATATCCCTTGACCATTTATCTATTGGATGGTGGCTTGAATTCTTATAAATATAAGACAGTTCTATATTTTAGAAATGAGGCCTTTATCAGAACCCTTAAATGTAAAGATGATTTCCCAATTTGTTGCTTCCCTCCTAATCTTGTCTGCATTAGTTTTGTTTGTACAGAAACTTTTTAACTTAATATAGTCAAAATTATCTATCTGGTGTTCAATTAAGAGTTCTAAATCTTCTGTGGACATAATATTTATTTATTCCATCTCTACAGGTCTGAGAGGTAAACTATCCTATGTTTCTCTAATTTGCTTATAATATCACTCTTTATATCTAGATCATGAACCCATTTAGATCTTATCTTGGTATGTGGTATTAGGTGTGGGTCAAGCCCTAATTTCTTCCACACTAGTTTCAAATTTTCCCAGCAGTTTTTGTCAAATAGTGAGCACTTATCCCAAAAGCTAGCATCTTTGGGTTTATCAAACACTAAATTGCTAAAGTTATTGCCTAGTTTGCCCTGATATCCTATCCTATGCCACTGATTGGCTGCTCTGTTTCTGAGCCAGTACCAAGTGGTTTTGATGACTGCTGCTTTATAATATAGTTTTAGATCTGGTACAGCTAGGCCACCTTCATCAGCCTTTTTTTTCATTAATTCCCTTGAAATTCTTGAACTTTTGTTCTTCCAAATGAACTTTGCTACTATTTTTTCTAGATCTGTAAAATAATTTCTTGGGAGTTTGATTGGTATGGCACTAAATAAGTAAATTAGTTTGGGTTGTATTGTCATTTTTATTATATTCGCTCGTCCTACCCATGAGCATTTTAAGTTTTTCCAATTGACTAGGTCTGACTTTATTTGTGTGGCAAGTGTTTTGTAGTTTAGTTTGTATAGTTCCTGACTTTTCCTTGGCAGATAGATTCCCAAATATTTTATACTATCATCTGTTATTTTGAATGGAATTTCTTTTTGTATCTCTTTCTGTTGAACTTTGTTGGTAATATATAAAAATGGTGATGATTTATGTGGATTTATTTGGAATCCTGCAACTTTGCTAAAGTTGTGAATTGTTTTTTAGGTGAGTCTCTAGGGTTCTCTAAATATATCATCATCATCTGCAAAGAGTGATAATTTGGTTTCCTCATTACCTACTCTAATTCCTTTAATCTCTTTTTCTTCTTTTACTGCCAAAGCTAACATTTCTAATATAGTATTAAATACTAATCGTGGCAGTGGGCAGCCTTGTTTCACTCCTAATCTTATTGGGAAGGGTTCTAGTTTGTCTCCATTACATATGATGCTTGCTGATGGTTTTAAGTGGTACTAATCATTTTAAGGAAAAGCCCATTTATTCCTATACTCTCTAGTGTTTTTAATAGGAATGGGTGTTGGAACAAATCCCACTTCTGGTACTTATTAATTGGGTGACCTTGGGCCAATAAAATTAGGGAGTTGAATTCCTTGACCAGGTATGTACCTTCTAACTGTAAATCCATGTTTTCCAAGGGAAGTGACTAAGAAATAATTCATGTGAAGTAGATCTGATGATTTTAGGGATTGAAAGTTCATATGATATCTGTCAACAAAGTACCCAACATCTTCCCTTGAAACATCTGAAGTATTGGGTTCAGTTCTGGGCATCACATTTTAGAAGGGACAAAGTGAATGGAGCACATCCAAGAGAAGGTGGCCATGAAGGTCTCTGGAAACTGGGCTGCTTGAGGATCATTTGAAAGGAAGTGGATATGTGGAGCTTAGAGAAGAGATGCATGATGTAGGAGGGATTGTTACATTTTCAGACAATTGAAATGGGATTAAACTGAATGGTCTTCAGATAGAAGAGAGATTAGATCTGTTCTGTTTGCTCCAGAGAGCAGAATTAGGGTTAGTACTTTAAGGGAGGGAGATTTTGGCTAAACATGGAAAATTTCCAAATAATTAGAGCTCTTTCAAAATTGAATCAGTTGCCTTGGAATGTACTGAGTCTCCATATCCTGAAGTATTTAACAGAGACTGAATGTGTATCAGTGTTGTCAAGATCTGTGAATTGTTCTGGTATTGGAATAGGAAATTTTGAAGTTTTTTTACAACTCTTGAAATTCTGTGATTCTGTCTCATATTGTTTTTAGATAGGGAAACTTAAGGCCCAAACTGGTTAAGCAGTTTGTCCAAGATGAATTAGGCTTCATCCTGAGAGGGATGAAGACCTGGGCCTCCCGATCCACAGGTCAGTACTGTTACCCAGAGGTAGTTACCTACTCTAGACTGGTCCCTTCCTTCCTATTCCAAGGCTCATCTTAGCACCAGCCGCTGGAGACTTAGAGATCTCAGCTTCATATTAGGGAGAGATGTGGCTTCTTACTGCTTGGTACTACTTAAGAGCCGTTAGCTTCAGAACAAGTTCCTCAGAGGTACTTTGATCTTCAGGTTACTTGGCAACAAGCCTTAGTAATGAAAGCTAAGTTTTCCTGCCTACTATCTGAAAGGTATATCAGACTTTGGGCATAGACAAGGCCTTATTCTTACTGGTTTTTTTTGTTGAGGGTTGGAGGTGAGCATTTTCATGGAGGGCTTTCTGTAAGAATTCCTAGTGATCTTTCTCCTCCTTTTCAGCTCTCATTACATCCACTACAATCTATGTCAGAGCCGCTAACCACCACCCTCCTGAATACTGAAGAGGGACCAGCAGCCTTACTATCAATGGGGCCCTGTACTGGACAAAAAGAGGTACTCGGGAGCAGGAGTAAGTGGGGAAAAGAGAGAGGTAATGAATGCAAGAATACAAAGTGTAGACACCTCTGATTCAAATTATCTCTGCTGGCTTGTCCCAACTTAGTCCACCTGCCAGAGTGAGGAGAAAGGAAATGACCAGGAGCTAGTCACAGAGCTCCTAAAGATTGCCCAAATACTCATTCACTTGGGTTCATTTGAATTGCCGGGCCCTAAGAATGGGCAAAGATCCCGTCCTGAAGCCTCAAATCTCTTATTTCCTTTAGGTAAGGTGTGAGCAGCAGCAACAGCAGCAGCAGCAGCAGGCCTTGGGTAGCCTGGGCCCCTCATTGGATGCTCTTTCCCCATTTCTGAAGAAAAAGGCTCAAATACTGGAGGTATTGAGGAGCCTGGAAGAAACTGATCCCCTGTTACTGCACCCCATCACAGCTTCATGGAGGGCAGCAGGGCCGTGTTCCCAAGGGGAGCCCAGCATCCACTCTGATTGTTCCTTCAAGGGCAAGGCAAGTGAAAAATGGAGCCCAAGTGAGAGGTTGGGCTCCCCAGAACCAGTCAATGGTGAAGTGTGTACCCCACCCCTGCCAGAGCCTTCCCCCTGGGCATCCTGCCTGTTCCTAGGCCCTAGTGGATTAGGGGGATTACTCCGGTGGGAACCTGTCCTGGGAAGCCCACGGGGTGAAGAGAAGCTGGGGAGGCTTTGGGGCATGGGCCAGGAACCCCAGAGGTTCCCAGTACCACCTGACCTCCACAGTGGACAAGGCAGCAGCAGTAGCTCCTCCTCAGATGAGGCTGGAGAGCCAGGAGAGGCATTGACACCAGCTGCCCTTATCAGTGCTTTAGCCCGGAAGCAACTTAACCTGGGTCAGCTGCTGGAGGACACAGAATCTTACCTACAGGCCTTCCTTTCAGGGACTGGAGAGCCCAACAGTGGAGATATACCCCCTGCCTATGGTCCTGGCTCAGGACAACCACCCCTGCCCAATGAAGGGTTTCCCCAGTCTTTAAGACCCAAAGGCCTCTCCAAGACAGCATGGGGAGGGGGAGGATCTGAACCCCTCAAGCCAGGCTTAAGCACTACCTCAGAGGGCAATGGGGCACTCCCCTTCCTCAGTGTATTTGTGGATGAGGGAGATGCCTCTCCAGGCCCCTGGCCCAGTTACCCCCTTTCCTCATCTCAGGTGAAAAGCGAGCTCCAAATTAGCCCCTCTTCCCCCATTGAGACCCAGGAACTCAACTTGTCCTCCCCACCCAAGAGTCTCAGTTTCTTGAAGTTGTCTCTGGCCCCAGAGAAGGCCCCCAGCCCTGGCACTCCCCATCTCAGTCCCCAGTTGCCCCGAAGCTCCCGGATCCCTTGCTGGAATGGGGGTCCAGATGGAAGTCCTTCCCCCATGCTTACCCACCGAGGCCTTGGGGGTGAACTGTCTCCTGAGATAGTTGTCCAGCGCCAATCCACCAACTCCCCACCTACCATCATTGTGGACTCCATCCAGCTTAGACCTACACATCCAGCCCCAACCTCTGTCCTCTCACCTGAGCCCCCAGCTTGTCCAACCCCACCTCGCTATGAAAATGTCCTGGACCTTTCAACTGGCTCCTTTGAGGACCCATCTCCAGAGCCACCTCTCACCTCCCTCCAGTCATCCAGTTACCCACCACTGGCCCCAGAGACACTGGACCGGAATCCTAGGGGCCCACCTAGCCCCTGCCCACCTCAGCTCTGCCCTTATGGGAGTAGCCAGGGGAAGGGTAGAGAGAAGGCAGGACCAGAATCTCCACAGGCTGGCTGGAAGGGCACAGGCGGCTCTTCTAAAAAGCCGGGCAATGGGGCAGGGAGACGGCCTGGGGAGCCAGGTTTCACCCCTCTACGAGAGAGACTTATAGCACTGGGCAAACTGAAGATGGGCCCCGAGGGAACCCTGAACCCTGACAAGAATGGCAGCCCTGGGAAGCCAGTACTAGAGAGAGCCCGGCTGCCAGGGAGGGTGAGGGAAGGGACTGCAGACACAACCCTCAGCTCCTTCAGGCCCCTGGAGCCCACTGAGGTGAAGGGGCTCCCACGGGGCACAGTGCCCCTAGGTACTAACAGCCTGAAGCAGCAGGACCACGGGTCTCCTGGGGAACCCAGTCCCCGTTGCTACTCTTCCCACTCTATGGGTGCTCGTCTTGACCTGGACCCTGTTTCACCTCGTGGCTGCCTCACCAAAGTGGAGCTGGCAAAAAGTCGGCTGGCGGGAGCACTGTGTCCCCAGACCCCACGGACCCCGGTCAAGCTGCCTACCACAGTGCCCAGCCCAGGCAAACCCAACAAAAGCCCCCATGGCAGTCCCACTAAGCTGCCCTCTAAGTCACCCACCAAGGTGGTACCCCGAGGTGGATCTCCCCAAGTGCCCAAGGACCTGGTAAAGTCTGAGAAGGGCAAGGGGCCCCCTTGGACAGACTCTGGTGCCCCCTCCCAGCCAGTGCCCAAAGTAGCCAGCCCAGGGGGCCAAGGCCATGGTTCTGAGGGGCCAGCACTCCATTCAGCCATAGAGGAGAAGGTCATGAAGGGCATTGAGGAGAATGTGCTCCGGCTACAGGGCCAGGATCGGACACCAAGTGCAGAGGCCAAGCACCGCAACTCAAGCAGCATCGTTAGCTGGTTTGGACTAAAAAAGAGCAAGCTGCCAGCGCCAAGCCGCCGGGCAGATCCCGGGAAAAACAAAGAAAGTCTGGGGGGCACTCCCCTCAGCAAAGGGGGCAAGCAGGAGGCCCGGAAGCTGGAGACTGAGAGTCTCAACATCTCCAAGCTGATGGCCAAGGCTGAGGACCTGCGGAAGGCCCTGGAAGAGGAAAAGGCCTATCTCAGCCGGCAGGGCCGGGGCCAGCCAGGGGGCCCAGCGCGAGGTACCAGCAGCAGTGAGGTAGTGCTGGGCCAGGGACAGAGCCAGCTCACCATCATGTACCAAGGCGCCGACACCTTCATGCAGCAGCTTCTCAACCGGTAAGTAGAGGCGGAAAGCGGGGGGAAACCCCCCCTCAGACAAGAAGCCCCGCACCAGCATCCCCAGCGGGTCTGCAGGAGAGCTCTCCCTTATTGCACGCCCTGTCCTAGGGTTGTCGGAGGAGAAGACACAGTATCTGGTGGTGGGTGGAGTGGCGAAGTGTCTGCATGAAGCCTCTCCCCCCGCCTGCCTTCCTTATGAGCAGGTAGGAAATCTCCAAGGAGGGGGAAATGGGTTGTCTTCCCTAGAACCCAAAGAGAAGGGCAACAGAAAGACCTGACAGCCAGGTGTTTGTCCTCTCGGTGATGTTCCTGCTTCACCCCCACATAGGGTAGATGGGAAGGAACTGCCCCCTGATAATTGGCAGGAGTCCAAGCAAGATTTTGGAGATTTTCAATCATCTGTTCCTGAAACCAAGGGCTCCCAACCGCTCCGAAGCCCCCGAAATGGCCTGATTGGTCAAAGTGCCAACAAATCATCTGGGAAGGTAAGCTGGGAGAAAGGAGAAGGGCCAAGTGGGACCCTGCCTTGGGGGTTTGGGGTTCCTAGACCCTATCTGTTGGAGAATTTGTCTCTCACTAATCTTCCCCTCCAAGTTAAACATGCTTCCTAAGGCCAGCAGCAATAACCTGCCTCATCATTCCACTGTCTCCAAACCATGCCAAAGCATCCTGGGGTGCTCTGGGGGGCTAGCTCTCCTTCCCCCCGCCCCAATCTGAGGGCCCTTATGAAAGAAGGCTGGATAGTGCCCAAATGAAGGGTTGGAGGGGCTGGGGAGGAGAGGGAGCCCTGCAGGCCCTGAGTGCCTCCTTTAATTGCGCAGAAGAGCAGTGAGTTGGCCCAGAGGGAAGCAGCCCCCACCGAGGACGGACTCGCTGAGGCCATCCCCACCCCAGATTTCACAGGTCAGTAGGGTGGCAGGTATAGGGGGGTGTGAGGGCTCCAAGCTTCTCCTTTCTTCTTCACACCTCCCATTCTCAGGTCCTTGAACTTCAATCGTAGCCTACCCTGTGGTTGTCTTCTCTCCTCCTTGCTCCACAGAGTTCATTTTCCTTTGGGCCTGAGCCTGACCCTTCCCTCCTTTCGTGACTCAATCCCTCACAAAAAGACTTGTGGAGGGCCCACACTGTTTCATGTCAATCCCTGACACAGCATCTGGCACACAGCAACTTTTCTGAAAGGATGACTGGGAATGAAGATTGTCAATCAAAATCCATTTAAGAAACACCCACTGTGCCCAGCAGAATTCTAGGTGCTGGGGTTACAAACAGAAAAGTCAAAATAGGCTTTGCATTTATGAAGCATATATTCTGCCTGAGAGGAAAACAACATATTCACAGAGAAGTAACTGCAAGAGAGGGCCTCTTGGCACAGCTTCTTCATTTTTAAAAGTAGGAAGTTGAATTTGATAATATCATGTCTCTTAGTTGATCCTAAAGATTGGATGGACTTGAAGGTCTCTGAGTTCCAAGTCTATGATCTTTGAAATGAAAAAAGTGATAAAGGGGATGAGGTGAGATGGTGACCCAGCAGTTGAAGGCCTCAGGAAAGGTCTATTAAAAAAAGTGATTAGGAGGAGGTCTCTTCAGCCCCAAATATCTGGTTTATTTCCAGACTTTTTTTTCTTTTTTGATCCTCAGCCTGTGGCTCCCTAACCCGAACTCTGGACAGTGGCATTGGTACCTTCCCACCACCAGACCATGGCAGCAGCGGAGCCCCCAGCAAAAACCCACCCAAGCCAAAGTCTTCTCGCCTGGACCCACCCCCTACTGAGCATTTGGCCCGACCCTACCCCCTTACCAAGGTTCCCCAGCGTGCCAGAACACTGGATCGAGAGGTGCCTGCTGTGGAGGAGCTGCTGGTGGGTGGGAGGCACCCAAGTGTCCCTGCATTCCATGCTCTGCTTTCTCCCACTCCTAGGCACCATGGGCACAAGGCCTGCACAGATGGTAGGTGCCCCATAAGAGAGAAACGGACCTGACATTAGCTGTAACCACCTTCTCTTTGTTATTCATCTAAATCTCTGCTTGATGGGGAGAGGGGTGAGAGAAAGTAAGTTATCAGTGATAAGCTAGGAGTCCATATCATTTCTCGAGTCATGAGGAGAGAGAAATGGAGTTATCCAGGCTCCTAGGGCACAGGATATTTTCTGGATTTGGGATGCAGTAAGAGGCCTTGAAGTTTCATGCCCCCCAATAAGAAACCCTCTCATCTGTCCCGGAGATAGATTCCAGTGGGCACCCTGGACGGCCACCCCCAATCCAGCTCTCCAAAAACTGGACTTTCCCTAACACACGAGCAGGTGGCAACTCTTCTGACCCCTTCCTTTGTCCACCCCATCAACTGGAAGGGCTTCCCAGGACCCCTCTGGTAAGAATCCCCGAGATGAAAAAACTAAGGGCTGGAATGACTGAGGGGCAGGGTGGGGAGGCAACTAGGTAGTAGAGGTCCTGAAATTAGAAGTGAGGACCTAGGAATTCCCCTTTCTTCTTCCTGGAGACTGGATATAAAATATCCAATAAATAATTGTGAATAAAAAATCCAGATGCTACAAAAAGCATCTGAGAAGCTCCTTTAGACATAAATAACTTTGAGCTCTGAGCCTTTACCCATTGTTTGCCATTTCTAAAACCATTGTCCCTTACTCTGCTGTGAGGAGTGTACTGGGCTTAGAGACAGAGCCTCTCCTTCTCCACCTTTGCCTGTGATACATCAGTCAGAACCTTTATTCTGAGTCCTTAGAGTTACTCTATTCTCATTTAAAAATCACTTAAGTGAAGAGCACAATTTACGACAAGGTTTGGAACTATTTCTCACCCAGGACACCCACATCTACAGTATAGCTGCTGAGTTGATACCTGGGAACACCTACCCCACAATTCTTCCTTAGTGTCCAGGACATGACCCCCTTGTCCTTCCCACCCTGACCTATGACTTTTATCCACTAGGTCCCTCCGCATGAGAGGAAGCAGAATTTAGAGGGAGGCCACCCGCCTCCAACAACTTCTGGCCCAGCTTTTAGTGGCAGTCGCACACCCAGCACCTCAGACATGGGAGAGGATGGACGTGCTTCCGGTGGGGGCCCTCCTGGACTGGAAACATCAGAATCCCTCAGTGATTCCCTGTATGACTCCCTATCCTCTTGTGGGAGCCAAGGCTGAGGTGGGGAACCAAATGCTGGAAATTCTCTTTGCTCACCACCCCAAACCAGAAGTGGAGACAACAAATTGGACGCAAAAATTCCTTGTTTTCTGTGGACCGGGAAAAGGGATTGCTCTGCTTTGGGACCCACTTTGACGTACATCCCCCAGGAGAAAAATAGGTGGAGAAGAAATTACAGTTCACCCCTCTTCTAACCTAAATCACCCTTTGGAGGGATCAGATAACTAGTCTCAACTTAAGAGACCCCACCTTCTCCTTTCTCTTGCTCAGAACAAGACCCTGACTTTCTGCCCCATCTTGAAACCCAGGGGTGCCATGTTGTGGTGCTGGGCCTTCTCCCACTCTCCCACTGGCTGTCCCATCTTTGCTACTTGCCCTCCAGTCTAATCTGGCTGTTCACCATCTCCTAATACCCACCTTGGATAAAGGCTAGAAAACTGGGTGGATTGGAAGGAAGCCAGAAGGAGGTGGTGGAGTCTGCCCTCTCTCCCCCATCTAGTCTGCCCCTAGGTCTCCAGTACCCCTCTGTGGGCCTTCTTGCTCTTTGGATGGTGCTGTCCTGACCCTTACCCCATGTCTCTGGGGCTCTGTTTAGGAGGAGAGGTGTTTTGTTTTGTTTTGTTTATATTAAAGTCATTTCCCCACCTGTTTTCTCTTTTGGCTTGGCTTAATTTATCTGCTTTGTGAACGGGGCTGCACTTCTGATCTCTTCTGCTGTCAAATCCTTAATGAAACATAGTAGTCTTCCATAGCTGCCACCCCCTCAGCTTCATCTCCCCACCCCCATGACAGCCTACAGCCTGGAGACTGGAAATTCAGGTCTAGTTGGGAGACAAGGGGCCTGTGGGCAAAGATTAGGAATGGGAGTTAATGACAAGATAAGGAATCAGAGAGTAACTTGTCTTTAAAGCCCTAGGATCCTGGTAGGGGACTATTCTAGGGTCCTTTGCTCACAAGAGAGATGACAAGGTGGAACTATCTAGGGAAGGAGCAATGTGAACATCTTCCTGGGGGGTGTTGAGCAGGTATGAGTGGGGTATTTGTCCCCTGGCTCTTAAACACGGCACAAACTTTTCTGGGAGGAATTGATTGCTACCATTCCTAAGGCCCTTTCTCCCATAATTAATCAACTAAGCATTGCTTAAGTGCCTGTATGTGCTTGGGATACCAAAAAAGGCTCTCAAAGTACACCAATCCAACTGATAACAGGAAAACTCATTCCAATTGGGGCAAACAACAGTAACTTATTTTTTTTTTAAATTTTCTCAATATTTTATTTTTCTGAGTACATGTAAAATACTCATTTTTGTAAGACTGTTTCAAATTTTTCTCCCTTATCTTCCTCCTCATGTGCAATTCATGTTTGTCCTGTTGTGCAAGAAAAATCAGATGAAAAGGCAGAAAAAAACCACAAAGAAAAAAAGCAAGTAAACAAAAAAAGATAAAAATAACTATGCTGTGTTCCCTATTGACTCTTCCTAGTTTTCTCTGGATGCAGATGGTGTTTTCCAACCCAAGTCTACTTGAATTGTCTTGAATCACTACTATGCCAAATCCATCACAGCTTATCATCATATAATTTTGCTGTTACTATTTACAGTGTGCTCATTTCACTCAGCATCAGTTCATTAAAGTCCCTCCAGGCCTCTCTGAAATCATCCTGCTGGTCATTTCTTATAGAACAATAATATTCCATAACATTCATATACCATAATTTATTCAGCCATTTCCCAACTGATGGGCATCCACTCAGTTTCCAGTCCATTCCAGTTTCTTGCCAATACAAAAAGGACTGTCACAAACATTTTTGCATGTGTAGGTCCCTATTCATTTTTGATGATCTCTTTGGGATACAGACCCAGTAGAAACACAGCTGGGTCAAAGGGCATGCACAGAGTAACTTCTAATCTTGGCAAAGGATGCTTACTCTCCCCCCTCATACACTTTCAGCACCATATTGGGAGAGGGGAGAGGAAACCCAGGGGCTGGTGCTTTCTCCAAATTCCTCTTGGAGCTGGAGAAAAGCTAGTAGCAGTTGTCATGAAAGAAATAAGACGGATGAAGCCCTCCTTACTCTTAAATCATTTTCAGCTTTACCTCCTCTGATAAGCAGGTTGGGGATGGGTTTGGAGCCATCCCCAGCCTACTATTTCTCTTTTTACTGCCATAAGCTGGAAAATCTTTCCACAATATATTCCCAATAAGGGTTTTCTAGGAGCAGGTGAGGCAGGGTTGCTGGGTTCCCAGAACAGGAAACTAGAGGATGGAATATGACTGAGAAGCACCTGGTTCTGTACCATCAGTGATGATTGACAGGGGAAGAAGGAGAATGTCATTTAGGGAAAGTGTAAATTTTTAAAACATTTTCTGAAAACGGGTCCTTGGACTTCATCAGATTGCCAAAGGGGTCCAGAACACAAAAGAACTCCTGGGCTAGAGCTCAGAATATGTTGCCAGCTGGGCTACTTTCCAATAACATAGATCTATTTTAGCATAAAAACATCTTTGTCTTACTTGAGCTGTTAACAAGTATAAATGTTAAATAGATTACTGTATTTCCTTTCTGCACTACCTCTCAATTATAGCTTTGGGGATCCCCTACATATACTGGAGATATAAGGGTTCTACACCTGTGCAGGGGGGGATTGGACAGCACTAATACAGGCAGCCTGTACACCACAGTGCTACCACTCCTGAGCTAGCTTTTGTTGGTAATTATTTGTATGTTATCTCCCCTGTTTGATTTTGGGATTCCTCAGGGGACTGTCTTTTGCCTTTCTTTTCTCCCCAGGACTTAGCCCAGTGCCTGGCATATAGTATGCTCTTGATAAATATTTACTGTCATAATTTTATAACACAACTGAAACCTCAGTGCTACATGCTTCTACAACTGCCTTATCACTCTCAGTAACTTCTTAAGCCATTCTATTGGAAGAGGCCAGTCAAAAGCCATCTTAATTTTCTACAAGCCATCCTACTTCCTGCTCTCAGAATCTCCACTTAGTAACTTGCCATATTGTCTCTATTCTTTCTTATAGCTGAGTTTCAGAAAATCTCTGGTGCTTCAAGTATGCTGGTCCTCCAATCCCACCAGTGTCTGAAAGCAAGAAAGATGGAGATCTTTAGCTATCAGGGTAATCCTTGTCCATTGGTATTTTAATCTTTCTTGTTTGGTGCTTCTAGGCACAGCAGTCTGTGTTTTAAAAAGCACCCCCCTCCCCTACTCAGTGCAATAATCATGTAAGGGTAGAACAGTCTCCCCTGGAGCAAAAACCATCTGAGTGTAAGTAATCAATAAAGACCCAGACAAGGCTTGGGATACTGGGCACAGTCATAGCAACCCCCATAGGTTTTCCTAACTAGGTTTAAAAGGCAGCATAACAGGTATGGTATGCTCTAGAAGTTACGAAAAATGTAGTCTTATTTTAATAGCTCATTTCGAGAACCAAAGAAAACTCCCTTCCCTCAGTCTTAAGGCTTTAGACAAAAGTCACTATTATTAGCTATGTAATTTATTAGCCATGTAAGCAGCATAGAAAACAGAAGCATTATGCTTCCATCCATAGGCTACAGTGACTGCAGCCAAGATTTAATCCTCCTTACTTCTTACTCCCCCCCTTACAATCTTCTGCTCCCTTACGATTCTTCTCTCCAACAGACAGTGGAAAGATGGGAAGTGATCATATAGATAAAGGGAATTGGAGCTTCCTTGGGCAGCACTCCAGCAAAAAAAGGAGGCTGCAGACAGGATACTGATGATCTTAACAACCACACACCTGCTCTCAGCTCTCACTCTGTACCTGGTTCCCATATCTTTTGCATCTCATTCTTGTCTAGTTCTCAACTCTGCTCTGATCAAATCCACTGTCCTCTGGACTTAGAGTTTTCAGATCAGCAATGCCCACCTGACTTTGTTCCCCACTTGTCCTGTCAAACAAGCACTTCTGTTCAACATGGAGTAATGGAGCTAGAAACACAGAAGACCAAAAATATCAGTGGCTAGTAAATCCATTTTTTCTGAGCAAAACAGCAAACATAAATTGGAGAAGTTTTACAGATTAAAATAAGTAATTTGAGCCTCTTCCAAGTTTTACTAGAGGATTTCCTCAGAACTCAATTTACCCTCAAAAAGTAGACATTGACTCTCTCACTACATTTTGAGGGATTGAAAATTATTTTTCCCTTTAACATTCCCTAGCTGTGTGACTGGGCAAATCACTTAACCCCAATTGCCTCAGCAAAAAGAAAAAAAAAAAGAAAAAATTATTTTTCCCTCAGTAGATGTCAACAAGCATTTATGAAGCACCTGCTGTGTGCCAAGCACTGTTAAATTCTGAAGATAAAAAGGTAAAAGACAGCCCCTACTTTCAAGGTGTTTGAATTTTAATGGGGGGAATAAACATGTAAACAATTGCACAAATAACATATACAGTATAGGAGTAATTGGAGATAATCAACAGAGACAAGTTTAGCATTAAAAGAGGTCATGAAAAACTTGTAGAACGGAAGATTTTAACTGAAAATTGAAGAAAGCCAGGAAGTGAAAACAAAGAGGGAGGAAATTCCAGCTATGAGGGACAGTCAATGAAAATACAATGATAATTGAATCCATGGGAGCAAATGAGATTATGAAGCAAAATAGCAGAGGGAAGAGGACCCAGGACAGAGCTTTAAACTCATGGTTTAGACCAATTTGCCTAATGAATATTAATGCAAAAATCTAAAATAAAATATTAGCAATGAGATTATAGAAAGTCATCCCCAGAATAATACACTATGACCAAGTAGGTTTTATACCAGGAATGCAGGGCTGGTTCAATATTAGGAAAACTATCAGCATAATCAACTATATTAATAACCAAACTAACAAAAATCATACAATTAATCTCAATACATGCAGAAAAATCATTTGTTAAAATCCAACACCCATTCCTATTAAAAACACTAGAGAGTATGGGAATAAATGGACTTTTTCTTAAAATGATCAGTAGCATATATTTAAAACCATCAGCAAGCATCATATGTAATTGGGACAAACTAGAATCATGCCCAATAAGATTAGGAGTGAAACACGATTGCCCACTATCACCATTACTATTCAATATTGTATTAGAAATGTTACTTTGACAGTAAGAGAAGAAAAAGAGATAAAAGGAATTAGAGTAGGTAATGAGGAAACCAAATTATCACTTTGCAGATGATATGATGGTATACTTAGAGAACCCTAGAGAATCAACTAAAAAACTATTAGAAACAATTCACAACTTTAGCAAAGTTGCAGGATACAGAATAAATCCACATAAATCATCAGCATTTTTATACATTACCAACAAAGTTCAGCAGCAAGAGATACAAAAAGAAATTCCATTCCAAATAATGGATGATAGTATAAAATATTTGGGAATCTATTTGCCAAGGAACAGTCAGAAACTATATGAACTAAACTACAAAACACTTTCCACACAAATAAAGTCAGACCTAGTCAATTGGAAAAAAAAAAAAAAACATGCTCATGGGTAGGCCAAGCGAATATAATAAAAATGACAATACTACCCAAACTAATTTACTTATTCAGTGCCATACCAATCAAACTCCCAAGAAATTATTTTACAGATCTAGAAAAAATAGTAGCAAAGTTCATCTGGAAGAACAAAAGATCAAGAGTTTCAAGGAAATTAATGAAAAAAAAAAAGGCTGATGAAGGTAGCCTTGCTGTACCAGATCTAAAACTATATTATTAAGCAGCAGTCATCAAAACCATTTGGCACTGGCTAAGAAATAGCATGGTCGATCAGTGGCATAGGATAGGATCACAGGACAAACTAGGCAATAACTATAGCAATCTAGTATTTGATATACCCCAGCTTTTGGGATAAGATTTCACTATTTGACAAAAACTGCTGGGAAAATTGGAAACTAGTATGGAAGAAATTAGGACTTGACCCACACCTAACACCACATACCAAGATAAGATCTAAATGGGTTCATGATTTAGACATAAAGAGTGATATAAGCAAATTACAGGAACATAGGATAGTTTACCTCTCAGATCTGTGGAGAAGGAAGGAACTGGAACTCTTAATTGAACACCAGATAGATAATTTTGATTATATTAAATTAAAAAGTTTTTGTACAAACAAAACTAATGCAGACAAGATTAGGAGGGAAGCAATAAATTGGGAAATCATTTTTACATTTAAGGGTTCTGATAAAGGCCTCATTTCTTTTTTTTTTTTAATTAAAGCTTTTTATTTGTATAACATATGTATGGGTAGTTTCCCAGCATTGATCTTTACAAAGCTCTCCATTACAACTTTTACCCCCAGTCCTCTCCCCTCCCCTAGATGGCAGGAAGTCCATTACATGTCAGTAATATTGAAATACTTGTCAAGTTGTGCAAGAAAAATCCTATCTACAAGAAAATAAAAGAAAATCAGAGAAAGGCAACACAATGCAAGCAAACATCAATAGAGATCATGAAAATGTTATGTTGTGGTCCATATTTCATATCCCTCTCTCTGGGTGTATATGGTTTTCTTCAGTGAACAATTGGAACTGGTTTGAGACAATTCTTTGTTGCAGAGAGCCATGTCCATCAGAATTGATCATCATGTAATATTATTGTTGCTGTGTATAATGATTTTCTGGTTCTGCTCATTTCACTCAACATCAGTCCATGCAAGTCTCTCCAGGCCTCTCTGAAGTCATCCTGCTGGTCGTTTCTTACAGAACAATAATATTCCATAACATTCATATACCATAATTTATTCAGCCACTCTCCAATTGATGGGCATCCCTTTAGTTTCCAGTTTCTAGCCACTACAAAAAGGGCTGCCACAAACATTCTTGCACATGTGGGTTCCCTTCTTTAAGATCTTTTTGGGATATAGGCCCAGTAGGAACACTGCTAGGTCAAAGAGGGGACAAATATGAGACAAGAATTATCACTATCATATGACTAGAGAGTGGCTTGACTTCTTATAAATATGAGACAAGAATTGTCTCATATATGTAAGAAGTCAAGCCACTCTTCAATCGATAAGTGGTCAAGGGATATGAACAGACAATTTTCAGATGAAGAAATTAAAACCATCTCTAGTCATATGAAAAGTTGCTCCGAATCACTATTGATCAGAGAAATGCAAATTAAGACAACTCTGAGATACCACTACACACCTGTCAGATTGGCTAAGATGACAGGAAAAGATAATGTTGGAGGGGATGTGGGAAAACTGGGACACTGATACATTGTTGGTGGAACTGTGAATGGATCCAACCATTCCGCAGAGCAATTTGGAACTATCCTCAAAAAGTTATCAAACTGCGCATACTCTTTGACCCAGCAGTGTTCCTACTGAGCCTATATCCCAAAAAGATCTTAAAGGAGGGAAAGGGACCCACATGTGCAAGAATGTTTGTGGCAGCCCTTTTTGTAGTGGCTAGAAACTGGAAACTGAATGGATGCTCATCAATTGGAGAGTGGCTGAATAAATTATGGTATATGAATGTTATGGAATATTATTGTTCTATAAGAAACGGCCAGCAGGATGATTTCAGAGAGGCCTGGAGAGACTTGCATGAACTGATGCTGAGTGAAACGAGCAGAACCAGGAGATCAATATACACAGCAACAAGACTATATGATGATCAATTCTAATGGATATGGCTTTCTTCAACAATGAAATGTTTCAAACTAGTTCCAATCGTTCAGTGATGAAGAAAGCCATCTACACCCAAACTACAACATAGCATTTTCACGCTTTCTATTGATATTTGCTTGCATTTTGTTTTCCTCCTCAGGTTGTTGTTGTTTTCTTGTAGATCTGATTTTTCTGGTGCAGCAAGATAACTATATAAATATGTATACATATATTAGATTTATCATATATTTTAACATAGTTAACATGGACTACCTGCCATTTAGGGGAGGAGGTGGGAGGAAGGAAGGAAAAATTTGGAACAGAAAGTTTTGCAAGGGTCAATGTTGAAAAATATTGCATATATTTTGCAAATAAAAAGCTTTAATAAAAAAAAGAACTAAAAAAAAAAGAAACTCATGGTTTATGGGCATGATTTGCACAAAGATCAAGAAAAAAACTTTGAAATATAATCAGATAAGAGGCAAACCAACAGAATCACAAAAACCTAGAGGAAATGATAGTGATACTGTAGAGAGACCAAGAAAGCTGAAGAATGAGAAAAGACCATTCAATTTGTCAATTAAAAAATCACTGGTAGGGGAAGCTAGGTGGCGCAGTGGATAGAGCACCAGCCCTGAAGTCAGGAGGACCTGAGTTCAAATCTGGTCTCAGATACTTCCTAGCTGTGTGACCCTGGGCAAGTCACTTAACCCCAATTGCCTTAGCAAAAAGCAAAAAAAAAAAAAAAAAAAAAAAAAAATCACTGGTAACTTTCAAAAGAGCAGTTTCAGGTGAATGATGAAGTCAAAATCAAATTGTAAAGAATTTAAGACAGAAAGAGGAAAGAAAATAGAAAGAATCTTTCTCAAAAAGAATGATCCACAAACTGGATGCTGCTGCTGATGCCTGTGTCTCTGTCTACTTCCGACTGGCCACTCCAGCCGAGACACATCTCTGCTCACTGGCCACTCAGAGATCAACTGCTAACTCCCTGTACCAGTATCTGAGCACTGTCCAGAGTGCTGCCACTGCCAGATGCCCAGTGCCATTCCCATTGTCCCATTGATCAAAGACAGTTGCTTATTTAAAAAGGAAGTGCTTATTAATACTTGATGACTGACTAAAGTGATGCAAGGTCCTCTATAAAATCTTAAGTACCTTACCACCAAAGGGTAAAATGTAGTGGGAACAATAATTTCTGTCTCTATACAGGTTAGGCTAGTTTTTCCTTGAAATTTATTAAAAACCATTCTCAAGAGGGAAAGGGACCCACCTGTGCAAGAATGTTTGTGGCAGCCCTTTTTGTAGTGTCTAGAAACTGGAAATTGAAGGGATGCCCATCAATTGAAGAGTGGCTGAATAAATTATGGTATATGAATGTTATGGAATATTATTGCTCTGTAAGAAACGACCAGCAGGATGATTTCAGAGAGGCCTGGAGGGACTTGCATGAACTGATGCTGAGTGAAACAAGCAGAACCAGGAGATCATCATACACAGCAACAACAGTATTACATGATGATCAATTCTGATGGACATGGCTCTCTGCAACAAAGAATTGTCTCAAACCAGTTCCAATTGTTCACTGAAGAAAACCATATACACCCAGAGAGAGGGATATGAAATATGGACCACAACGTAACATTTTCATGATCTCTATTGACATTTGCTTGCATTGT
>JAJPUD010014400.1:0-40780 GCA_023553655.1 Myrmecobius fasciatus | reverse complement strand
ATACCTTCTTCTGGTAGTTTGTCTAAAGGAACCTCAGGATCTGGGGTCATCACTTCTTTGTCTTGATAAAAGCTGTCTATGGTGAGAGCTCTCTTTTGCTTCTTTATTTTTTTTTAGACAGCGTGGAAATCTCTTTAAGGTAGGGAAAAAAAAGGAGGCTGAAAGGCGGCTGAAGATCTTTGCCCTGGGGCACATCAGTGAATTAATTTAAGGTGCTGGGCCGGTGGGGGTTAGGACTAAGTCCGAATTACTCCTTAAACAAGGCAAGTCTGCCAGAACACCTGCCCCCAATCAGGGCAGAGTGTCCCGAGTGCCTCAGATAAACTCCAGGTATTTGGAATTTGGAGTTTGGAGTTTGGAATTTCTGCCATGATGAGCCGAGCTGAGTCCCATCCTCACTTCCGGCCTACACAGAAGTCCTCTATCTCTCTGTCTGAGTTAGACAAACCTGATATGAAGTTCTTCAGAAAGCAGTGTCCAAATATTTCTGAGTTCGTTGACTTGAAGATCAGTTCAGAGGCTTATTTTATTGTTGATTTGAGAGAAGATCGGAGGAGAGGAAGAGAGTCACCTTTTCACTCTGCCATCTTGGCTCCGCCCCCAAGATACCCTTACTGATAACAGAGAAATAGAGAAATTAGAAAGAGACTAGGGAGGAGGGAAGATAATTAACTCAGTTTTAGACATATTTAATTTGGATGTCTACTGGAACACAATTCAAGAAGTCTAAAAGGCACTTTGAGTTGTTAAAATGGATAAGCATATCTGAAAGTTATCTGCATGGAGATCATAGCTGAAACTGCAGGAGCTAATGAAATCACCAAAACCAGAATGGAGACTTTGAGGACTCATACTATTTTAAGACAGTGTGGATGGAGATCAACTAAAAGAGGCAGAGAATGAATGATCAGAGAAGTAGGAGGAGAAGTGAGGGAGATTGATGCCGTGAAAACCAAGAGAGTAGAGAATATTAAGATGAAGAGAGTAACTGACAGCATCAAGGTCAAAGTCAGGACAAGAAAGATGTGGACTGAGAAAAGGTCAATAGACACAAAAATTGAAAAATCATTAGTGACTTTGGAAAGAGTAGTCTTCATTGAAAGTTGAGATAGAGATTCAGGCTACAAAGAGGTGAGAAGAAAGTACTTAAATCAAACAAACAAACAAACTTTTTAGTCTTTGCTACTCTAATGGAATTCTTTCAGTCAAGCATAAGCCACTTATACAACACTCTGACTCATTTATAGAGAGAATGGGTATCTGAGTCAGATAAACCACTAGACATAGATAATGTTTTAAGGCAAAGTTGAACATTTTTCCATGTTTTGAGTTAATGATAGAGATTAGCTTGTTCATAAACATTCCCCAAATTTTAAACATACAACATTTACAGAGGGCACATGGAAATTTCTAGTTGTATGATCTTGGGGAAAGGATTTTATCTTCCAGTGTCCTAGATTTACAAGTTTCAGAGCAATAGCTCATCCATTGGACAGTTGAGTGATTTAATGGGTAGGGTCAGATGTAGAGCCTGGAAGATTCATCTTCCTGATTTAAAAATCTGGTTTCAAACACTTAGTATATTTGTGACCCCAGGCAAAAAAAAGATGACCTGAAACATTTGTCCTTATTGCCAGTGCTTGAAGTCAGAGAAAGAAAGGAAGTAGGTATGGTTTATCTCCAAGCACTGCAGGATGGTTTTGAATTATCTGGAAAAGCTTATGTGATATTTTTACCACCTTACTTCATCTGACCTCACTTTAAGCACTGGCTGAGAGATGTTGGATCTAAATTTCTTTGGTTTACCCTGTTTGTCTCAGTTTTCTTATCTGCAAAATTAACTTGAGAAGAAAACACCAAATGGGATTATGAAGAGTTGGATATGACTGAACAACAAAAACTTATCTGTTATTGGTAAACGTTGTTTCCTGTGTGAGAATTCCTTACACCAGAAATTACATAGCTGGTATAATTCCTCCACCTCCTATATGTATATATGTGTATATACACATTTCAGATTTGAACATTTGTTGTTAATTATTGTCCTTTGTGCTTGAAGAGGACCAAAATGACATTGTATTGGAATAAAGGTATAGTGTATTTGACTCTGTTTGATTAAACCAATAAGAAGGCTCTATCACAGGTTGGGAACAAATACTCCACATGAACACTTAAAGTGGACCTGAATCTAATTTTGTGCATTTCACATTTCTTTTTAGCTACTGCAATTCTTTGCTCATAAAGCACAGCACCTTCTGTGTTGTGGGTATGCCATGCTGAGTGGTCCTGTGCCAGTATCTCCCATAGCTCACAATTGATGCCAAAGTTCTTTACGTCAACCTTGAGTGTGTCTTTGTATATAGAGGACATCCATGAATATAACTATCTATCCATCCAGCTATCTATTTACCTATCTATGCACAATTAAAAGAATCATACAAATATTTCAGATTCATAATTTTTTTAAGACACATATTAGTTTTTTTATTTTTGTTCTCGAGAGGAACATTAATGCTAGCAACTAAAGATGAACATAACTTTTGATCATAAAAAGAATTATATAGAAACAAAAAAGACATAATCCTGGAAGAAGGTTACTACAATTTAGGATTTGCTCCATAGCGTAAACTCGTTAAAAACATGTTACATGTGAGGTTAGAAAACTTGTTTTCCAGTACTAGAATCTTAATTGGACATGTCACTTAACTTCTTGTGTGATGTTGAACAAGTCATTTAAACTTTTCTAGCTTCCAGTTTCATCAGCTGTACAGTGAAGGAGTTGTACTATATGGTCTCTAAAACTGTTCCTTGCTTTAGAACTTGTGATCTATAACATGATTTTGCTTTTTTAAAAGAAAAAAAAAGTGCTGTCTGAATATCATAGAACTGTCCACTTATAAGCAATAGCACTGTATAAATCCTTGGAGTTTCTGTGACAACTTGAGTAATTATCTTGAAGGCCTTGCTCGTTCTCTTCTTTTATGACCATGTCTGCACTATGACAAGAAACAGTAATAAGGAACAAACTCTAAGCACTTTCATGTACTGTACTTATTGCTGCTTCTATAAAAACACTTTTATGGTAGTATCCTTCACTTACTTTTTTTGACTTACAGGTAGCAGGAGTTACATTTCTTGAAACTTGGAAAACAAAAGTGCTGTGATAGGCAAGTAGCCAGTAACCATTTAGAGTAGAGATAGTAGACTGAGAATCCAACTCATAGGGGAAGGGAATAGACTCACTTTTGGTTTACATCTTCAACTTCCATTAACATTAATGGAAGTTAAGTGTGCACATCCAAGGCTGAAGAGAACACCAAAGGGGAATTGTCTAACTACTAACCAGGGAGTTGGAGAATAGGGAAAATTTTCTGCATGGGGTATAAAGGATTTGAGCCATGAAACTCCCATTTGCATTAATGAGACTATAGTATAGTAGCCAAAAAATAAAGCCTTTATAGCCATCAAGGGCACGTTTTGAAGTACGAAAAAGTCATCTACCCGGGGCACAAATAATGAACAATTCTTGCTCATATTCTAAAAACCTCGCTCTTATTAAGGACACACCTTTTAGGTGAAGTAATTTTCTATGTGAACTCATGATTTGTCATAGAGGCATTCACATTTGTTTTAGCAACTGTCACAGATTTCCTTCTTCATGCTTCTCTATGATCCATGTTTACAAAAAAGTCTGAAAGACTTGGGGGAAGAGGAAGAAGTTATCAGTATATTATGTTTTTAGCATATTTTGGGGGCTAAATACAAGTATGCTAGCCAGATTGAAATTGGAAACATGTTTATTAGCATGTAGTGAGAAGTATACACAGCAAATTGGTGACAGTAACTTAGAAGTGATACCAAAATTGGAAACCATTTGAATTTGTTAATTAGGCAAATTCTAAAAGATTTAAGGAAAATGGAGCAAGAAAATGGAATTAGGTTTTAAAGATAAGAAACACTCTTGGTCAGAGTATGGAGAGGAAAATGGTTCTATTTTAGAAGTTAGCACCTGGTAATGCTAAGCTTCCAAATTATAGGCAGAAAGAGGACATATGAGAGTTTCAAATATCTGGTCATATTTAGCAAACTTTTACCCTCAATCCTATTTTTTTCTGGTTAAAAAATCCTTTGGGCGTGCTATCCTCCATTACAGTGTCTTCCCATAGATCACAAAAAATTTATCTTTCAGTAAAGTGAGACTGAACTGCTAATTTTCACTTATAAAGTATATGTGGTGGATTCCAAACACAATTCTTTGCATTATCTTGATGTAATTAGCTAGTCTGGCTTCTAGGACTGAAGCACAGATCTAGGTAGAAGAAAGTTACATAACAATATAATCATGGAGATAAATTAAGATAATCTTTCAATATATTGGAACTCTCTTAGTTTAGACATTTCATTTGGCTATGTGAACAATAATAAATTTAAGAAAAATATAATTGCAATTCTTGAATTTCCTGTTACATATTTTTATATGAAGATTCCCTAAAAACAGTATCAAAATACGGTAAACATCAAAATCTTGATGGATCTTAAATGTTGATTGAGTATAAATGGCCAGAAGATCATAACCAGGGATTAATAAAATATTTTCAAAACATGAACTGAATGTTTTGTACTTTTTTGGTTATTCCACTAACACTATTTTAAAAAAGCTTTTGTTTTTCCTTTATGGCTGACATCCACAACTTTGTTCTTAAAAATGACTGAACATAACTGGTTCCCTTTGTTTTCCTACACCTTTCATTATATGCATTTAAAATCATTGTTCTGAGAAGAGGGCAATAAGCTTCAACACATTTTCAAAGAGATCCATGACAAACAAAAAGATAAGAATCTTTACTTTTTTACTATTTAATTCCTTTCCAGTGAAATAAATAACAAATAAACTGGAAACTAGCTATAGTATATTGGCAAGCTTCTCCTCACAATATTTACTTTAAAGTCTCACCTTTGATGCTCTGAGGAAATTTCTTTATCTGCCTGATTTTACTTTCTTCTTTGTAAAATAAGGATTAAAATTATGTACTATCTAACTTAATAAAGTTATTGATGGAAAAGTGATATATAAATATTAAACATAACCTTATGTATAGGTTAATGCAGACATAAAAATGTGACTTAAATTATGCATAGGTATAATGTATATATGCATATGTTTGCAGATATGTAAACCATGGGATCTTTCAAAACGTAGGAATATCATGTTACTGAAATAAAAGAATTATTAGGGAGAAAAAAAATCTCCTGGAGTTCAGAAATGTGCAAAGTTTATACTCTTAGTAGGGTTGGACACTATAACTTACTCTGATTTTGAGAATTTAGCTCAATATTAAGAATAAATTATTCTTTTCAATTCTAATTTTAGCTCAAATTCTATATGCTTGCTTCATGCTTTTTTTTTTAACAGTATTTGTTGTTGTTCAGTCATTCCTGATTCTTCTTGACTCCATTTGAGGTTTTCCTTGCAAAGATATTGGAATGGTTTGCCATTTCCTTCTCCAACTCATTTTACAGATGAGAAAACTGAGTCAAATAGGGTTAAATAACTTTGTTCAGTCACATAACTAGTAAGCATCTGTGGCAAAAGTTGAACTCAGCTATTCCTGACTCCAGTTTTGACATTCCTATCCATTGTACCATTTAGATGCCTGACTACAGATCAATTAGTTTTTTTATTCTATAATTTATTTTCTTTTATTAAATATTTTTCATTACATGTAAAAATGAACGCTTTCCTCCCGATCCCCAAATCTATTTATTTATTTATTTTATTTTTTGCTGAGGCAATTGGGGTTAAGTAACCTGCCCAGAGTCACACAGCTAGGAAGTGTTAAGTGTCTGAAACCAAACTTGAACTCAGGTCCTCCTGACTTCAGGGCTGGTACTCTATCCACTACACCACCTAGCTGCCCCCCAATTTTTTATTTTTTGAAGTTTGTGTTCCAAGAGAAAGCAATCTGGTATAGGTTAAATATTGATCAGCTCTAGTGGACATTGTGAGAAGATCCAAGTCCACTAGAGCTGATCATGCTGTTACTGTGTACAATGTTTTCTTGGTTCTTCTAACTTCACTCAGCATCAGTTCGTGTAAGTCTTTACAGGCTTTTCTGAAATAAGCATGCTCATCATTTCTTATAGAACAATAACATCCCATTTCATTTATATACTATAACTTATTCAGCCATCCCCAAACTGATGGACATGCACTTAATTTTCAATTTCACTATAAAAAGAACTATTAAAACATTTTTGCACATGAAATCTTTTTCCTTCTTTTTTATCTTCTTATATATATATATATATATATATATATATATCTTTTATATCTTCTTTTACTGAGATACAACTCTAGTAATGACACTGCTGGATCAAAGGTTATATGCACCAATAATGAATCCATGTCTGTTTTTCCATATCCTCTCCAACATTTATCATTACTTTTACTGTTATGTTTATCATTACTTTTATTGTTATCTTAGTCAATCTGAGAGATGTGAAGTAGTACCTGAGTTATCTTAATTTGCATGGTTCTAATTAGTAGTGGTTTAGAGCATCTTTCACATAACTAGAAATGATTTTAATTTCTTCATCTGAAAATTATTTGAACAACAATCATTTTTTAAATTGAATTTTAAACTCTTTCCCTTCTCTCTTTGGAAAAGTAAACATTTTGATGTCAATTATACATGTGAAATTGTGTGAAGCATTTTTGTATAACATGTTGTGAAAGAAAACAAAAGCAACAGAAAATAAAAATAGAATGAAAAATAATACTTCACTCTGCTTTCAGAGTTCATCAATTTTCCCTATGGAATGGATAGTATTTTTTATCATTGTTCCTTTGGATTTATCTGGGATCATTGTCCTGATCAGAATAGCTAAGTCTTTCAGAGTCAATCATTCTTACAATACTGCTGTTACAATACTGCACTATTTTGTGCAATTTTCTCTGTTCCCTTCATTTTGCATTAGTACATATAAATCTCCTCAGATTTTTCTGAAACCACTATGGTCATGATTTTTATGGCACAATAGTATTCCATAACAACCATATAACATGGCTTGTGCAGCCATTCCCCAATTAATGGCCATTCCCTCAATCTTCAATTCTCTGTCACCACAGAAAGGGCTGCTATAAGTATTTGTACAAATAGGTCATTTTCACTTTTATCTCTTTGTGATACAGAATTAGTAGGTGTATTGTTGGGCTGAAGTGTATTCAGGTTTTTAGGATTTGGGGAATAGTTCAATTGTTTTCTAGAAAAGTTGGACTAGATCACAACTCTACCATCAATGAATGTGCCCCAATTTTTCATATCCTGCTCAGCATGTTATTTCCTTTTCTGTCATATTAGTCGATCTGATAGATATGAGATGGTAACTGAGAATTGTTTTAATTTGTGTTTCTCTATTCACTAGTGATTTAATGCATTTTCATATGACTATTGATAACTTTGATTCCTTCCTCTGAAAGCAATGTATTCATATCATGAAATATGATCTTTGTTATTATTTTATTAGATCAAGATATATGATCTTGCTATTATTTTATTAGATTTTTGTGTCAATATTCATTAAGAAAATTAGTCATTATTTTTTTCTGAGTTTCCTTTTCTTGGTTTAGGTATCAAAAATATATTTGGTTCAAAAAAATATATTTGTCTGAGACCACCATTTGGTATGAGTCCTTCTTTACTTATTTTTTTCAGATATGACACTGGGAAAAATTGTTTCTTAAATGTTTAGTAGAATTTACTTATATATCCATTTGGTCCTGGGAATTATTTTTTTACTCAGTGATGGCTTGTTAAGATACTTTTTCTAATATAGAGGTATTTAATTATTCTATTTCTTCCTGTTTTTTTCCTGAAAAATCAATTTTTAATAAATATTTATCCATTTCACTTAGATTGTCAATTTTACTATTATCTAGTTTGATAAAATAACTCAGAAATTGCTTTAATTTCATTTTCATTCATGATACATTCATCCTTTTTAAATTCTTTTTTTCAAAAATAATATTAACTAATCTTTTATTTTTTGCTTCTCCTCCTAAAATCAACTCCCAATTTTATTATTCAATGTTTTTTTTATTAATCTGTATTTGATTTTCAGATATTTATTTTGGCACTTAATTGGGAAATTTTAATTTGTTGTTTTGTGAATAGATAGGTGGCACAGTAGGTAGAGTGTTGAGCCTTTATTAAGAAAAACTCATCTGCCCAAAATCAAATCTGGCTTCAGATACATTCTAACTGTGTGATCCTGGGTAAAATATTTAATCTTGTGTGCTTTAGTTCCTCATTTATAAAATGAGGTGGAGACAGAAAGAGAAAATCCATTTAATATTTTTGCCAGGAAAATCCCAAATGGGATCATGAAACATTGGACAGGACTGAAAAATGACTGGACATTGAATAATTTATTCTTTTTCTAGTTTTTTACTTGCATGCCCATTTGAAAATATTATTTCATTGTTCTATTTAATAAATTAATTGTTTCTGTATTTTGTTCTTTGAACAATTCATTTTTTTTTTTTTGCTTTTTGCTGAGGCAATTGGGGTTAAGTGACTTGCCCTGAGTCACACAGCTAGTAAGTGTTAAGTGATTGAGACCACCATTCATTCTTTAAAGTTAGATTTAAAAAATATATATATAATTAACTTTTAATTTTGTTTCCTTGGACCTTTATTAAATCTAATTTTATTGCATTATGGTGTTAAAAGGATGCATTTAATATTACTGCTTTTCTACATTTGGTTGTGAGTTTTTTAATACTGTTATAGATGGTCAGTTTTTGTGAAGGTGCTATATATAACTGAGAAAAAGATATACTTCTTTCTATTCCCATATAATTTTATTTCCAGATGCCTATTATATCTAACTTTTATAAGATTCTATTCATCTCCTTGATTTATTCTTGTTCATTTTAAGGTTAGACATATCTAATTTTGAGAAGGAAAAGTTTTTTGCTTACTATTATAGTTTTACTATCCATTTTCTCCTGAAAGTCATTTCACTCTTCCTTTAAGAATATGGATGCTATTGGAACAGCTAGGTGGGGCAGTGGTTAGAGCACCCTCCCTGAAATCAGGAAGACCTTAATTCAAATTTGGCCTCAGACACTTTTAACACTTCATAGCTGTGTGTCCCTGAGTAAGTCACTTAACCCAAATTGCCTCAGCAAAAGAAAAAAGAAAAAAAAAGAATATAGATGTTATGACATTTGATGCATGTATATTTTATTATGAGTGTAAATGGATTTATGATAATGATATTAATTCATTGTCTATTGTTCTTTCTAAGCAGATGTACTTAATATCTTTTAATTAGGTCTATGTGTGCTTTTCTTTTGTCTGAAATCATGTTTGCTATCCCTGACTTTTTTTTTTTAATTCAGCAGGAGCATAATAGATTCTGCTCCAATCCTTTATTTTAAGTATATCTTTCTGTCTGTCTCTGTGTGTCTCAAATGTTTTTCTTGTAAAAAACATATTGTTTGATCCTGGTTCCAATTAACTCAATATCCTCTTCTATTTTATTAGTGAATTCATTACATTTATATTCACAATTTTGATAACTGTGTATTTCCCTCCATCCTATTTTCTTCTGCTTATCCCTCTCTTTCTATCTTGTCTTTCCTCTAAAGTTTGTTATATTTCTGATCATTATCTTCTTTTATCTGCCTTCCTTTTTACTACCCTTCTTTCCCCTTTCTCTTGTCATATTTCCTTTCTACTTCCCTGTTGAGTAAGATAGATTTCTATTATTAATTAGTGTGTATATGTGTATACATACATAATATTATATATATATATATACATACATATATATATATATATAAATAAATTTTCCCCCTCTTTGAACCAAAGTAGATGTGAATAATGTTCAAGCATTGCCCACTGCTTATTCCCCCATTTCTCCCTCCATCATAAAAACATGTCCTTAAACTTTTATGGAAGATAAAATTTCACCCATTCATCTTACTATAATCAAATCTATTTTATACCCTCTTTCTATGTAAAATTCTTCTAACTTCCTGAATAAAAATTAAGTTTTAAAAAGGTGCATGTATCATATTCCTGTGTAGAAAGGTAAACAGTTTAAACTTATTGAGTTCTTTATGATCTTTCTTTTATTTTTATCTTTTTATGCTTCTCTTGAGTCTTGTACTTAAAAATCAGATTTACTATTTATCTCTGATCTTTTCTTCAAGATTTCTTGAAGTTCTTCATCAGTTTTTTTTCCCTGATTGACTGGATAGATTTTTTTTTTTTTACTGGATAGATTATTCTTTGTTGTAATATGAGGTCTTTTGCCTTCCTTTTCGTTATATTACACTCTTCTCCTTTAATGTGATCACTACTAAACCTTTTGTGATCTTGACTGTGGCTTCACAATATTGGAATTATTTCTTTATGCTAATTGAAACATTTTCTCTCTAATCTGGGAGCTTTGGAATTTAGCTAAAATCAACCTGGGAGTTTTCATTTTTGAATTTTTTTCAGGTGGATTCTTTCAGTTTCATTTTACCCTCTGATTCAAAGATATCAGGAATGTTTTCCTTGACAATTACTTGATATGTGTGTCTAGACTTTTTCTTTGTTTATGGCTTTCATGTAATCTAATAATTTTAAAATTATATCTTCTTGATCTATTTTTTCAAGATAATTGTTTTTCCTGTGAGATATTTCACATTTTTTTCTATTTTTCCCGTCTTTGATTTTGTTTTATTGATTCTTGCTATTTCATGTAGTTATTAGATTTCATTTGTCAAATTTTAATTTTTAAGGAATTATTTTGTTCAGTAAGTTTTTGTACCTCCATTTAGCTGGTCCTTTTTCTTTAAAGAAATTATTTCTTAATAGCAGATTTTAAAATTCCCTTTCCCATTTGGTCAGTTATGGTTTTTTAAAGCATTATTTTCTTCAGTGACTCTTTTACCAAGATATTGATTGTCTTTTAATAATTTTCAACTTTTGCTTTAATTTCTTTGTCTAAATTTTTCTCTATCATTTTTATTTGTTTTCTAAAATAATTTCTTGACACTTCTAGCAATTCTTGTTGGGCTTGTGTTAAATTCACATTTTTTGAGGATTTTCTTTGTAGAAATTTTTACTTTATTATCTTCTGAGTTTGTCTATTATCATGATAGATTTTGCTATTTTTTTCACCTTTTTCTAGATTTGGAACTTTATGTTAATATTGGGTTCTGTTTTTATTATAGGGCATAGAAAGTCCCTGTCTCAAGTTTCAGGCTTTTTTTGCATCACTGTGCTCAGAAATTGTTCTGAGTTTTTCAATTATTTAGCATTTTAAAAGTGATGTGATATAAAAAAGAGTGTGGTCACTGTTCTCTAATTTGTACCCTGGACTACTCTTCAGGGTCTCTAATTCTTTGGGACCAGAAGTGATATTACCCCCAGGGTTTTCAATTTCTCTTGACTGAAAGTACCCTTCCTTATTTTCACCTTGCGATATAGAAGTGGGAAGAATTAATGGGATTGCCAAACAGCATTTGGTCTTACATTCAGTGCTAGCACAGGGGTTAATTATAGTATCTTTCTGACCACTTACCAGGTGCTCTTACCTTCTCTGGCTTTGGAGCTTCTGAAAGTATTATTGCTTTTGTTGTCATCACCTAGTCCCACCAATAGTGTTTCATTTATGTGGGCTTTGGGTCATTCTGCACCCCATGTGTCACAGATCTCTCTTTCCAAATTCCTGAATTCTATTAAAATAAAATAATATCTCATTCTCAACTTTTGGTACCTCTGACACACCAGAATTCAGTTTTAGGCATTATTTTAGAGTTAGTTGGAGGGGAATGTTGGAAAGGCTCAGCTGAGCACTTTCTTTATTCTGCCACATGGCTCCAATCCTTAATTAGCTCTGTTTTATAGGTAAATAATGCTCAACTGACCATTTTCAGCCACATCAAAACAAACATTTATGTTCCTTGGCCACTTCTAAACTAAATTGGTATTTCATTTTAACTGTGTGATTATTTGCTCATATATTACAGGGTAGAAGAAAAAAAAAACTATTAGAAAAAATAAGTTACATACCTTGGGTTTGGTGCTCAAATCATAATCAAGCCAATAACATTATTTGAAGGCAAGAATAATCTGCTAACATAATTCAATATTCTGTTAGGTTAACTAATTGCAGTTTAGATGAAATCAAAGCTAAAAGTATACTTTAATGATCATTGACTTAAAAAAAAAAGGGTACTGGGGAGGATGCCCTTTCACCCCATATTTAATAGTTGAAACTATGATTCAGTAATAAAAAGTTAGAGAAGTCAAACACTATCAGAGTAATTAAAAGGTTTATGCCTATAAATCATGAATATTATGATTTATTCATAATAAATTCATTTAGAATTTATTTAGATTTAGAATACATTAGATAAAATCTGATGTCACAATTACATATGCAAATAGAATGAAGTTGATTATATTTTCATAGGCAGGAATTATCTAATTACTGATTTTATATTTTTAAATTAGCTATGCAAAATAAAATTGAATAAAAATGAGAAAATATATACCATTCAATTAAAAACAATTTTATCCTGAACTATTTAAACAAGTTACTCACATTAAAAATGAGAAACAGATGGAGGAACCAACACTGACAATGATTATAACAATTTTGTAAGAAATTTACTCCATGTAAATCAATTGTTACAATCAGATAAGCAATAAGACCTAAAAATTAAATCATTTATTTGACATTTGACCAACTTGACAAATAGTGCTAGATGGAAACAAAAAGCATCACTTTAAAATATAATGTAAAGTTATTTGTAAAATATTATGGAAAAGGATGATGGAAGATTATGGGTGATATCACCATGTTAATACTACTAGTCCTTAAATATTATTCATACTTGACTAGTGTCACTAAGAACAATCCTATTCCTTAGACTGATAATTCAGAAAAGTATTAAATAGCAAAACACCACCTAAAATATTTGGGGACCTCTAAAGTTTTATGACTTGTTAGTGAATGCAACTGTCTTTGAATAACCTTCTCAATCCAGTACCCTTCTCAAATCCAATTTGCCCCATAAATAAAATAATATAAATTTTCCTTGCCTCTCTATCCCACTAATTTCCAATATAGGTTTTTAAAGATTAGGTCCTTCTCAAGTTACTTAGTATTGAGGACAGGGCATTTTTATATTTATGGTTAGTTATAAGTGGTTATAATCTTGAGGAAAAATTTACTAGAACAATTGTGGAATTATGAGACAAAAGTAGGGGAAAGTCCTGCTAGTAGCAAACCTTTTATGCAGGCAACTTTTAAAATTATCTGTGTAATAGAGACATCAAAAATGCAGATAACAACTTTAAAAGTTATTATGTAGATAATTTTGCCTTTGAAATGCTCATTCATATAGTCATATAAATGGATCTAAATACTTACACAGTATTTTTTCTCTCTCCATTCTCTTTCTTTACCTTCTCTTACTGAGTTCTTACTGGTGAAAACATAGAGAGGTAATGTTTTCAAACAACCTGAAACTAACAGTTCCCATCTTTGGGGGAATTCTTGGAGAATGGAAGGAAAGGAAGTATGTACCTGAAAATATATTTGGAGAAAATGCAAAAGTATAACAAAGGAAAAAGGGACTGAAGGATAAATTCTCATATGAAAGGTTAAAGAAACAGTTGTTTTTTTCATTTACACAGATGAAACTTTTGCAGTTGATTTAGGTCCCAATTTGTTTACAGTAATATTGAACTATTATTAACTATCATTAATATGAAATCTCTTTTCCCTTATGTATCCCATGCCCTAGTTTTTAAAGAGTAGATAATCTACTTTGGACACTGGAGAGAGAACTTAAACTTCCCAACTACCTCAAACATTATAGTATTTTGGGAGGGAATTTTTAAAATGAAAATTCTCTCTCATTTGCAGAGAAAATCGCTCTGAAATTACACCAAACAAGTAACTAGTACCCAGGGTAAAATGTACCCACAGTAAAGTGTGTAAAGGAGTAAGAGTTTAATATTATTCATGTCTTACTAGCATAAACAAAACTCTGTAAATGTCTTTTCTTTTGGTTCTTCTCATAAATAAAAAGCAAAAGTATATAACATTTAGGAAAAGAAGTTGAGAGAGTTGTACATTTAAAAATGAACAAGACTGTACTGAAGAGTTAGAGTTAGAGAAGAGTTAGAGAAAGAGTTTCCAAATAAATACACACATATGTGTGTGTTTGTACATGTGTGTGTATACACACTAGATGGCACAGTGTATATAGGGAGTCAAATGAAGACTTCCTGAGTTCAGATATGACCTCAGACATTTGTGTGACCCTGGGAAAGTTACTTAACCCTGTTTGCTTCAGTTTCCTTATCTAGAAACTGAGCAGAAAAAGGAAATGGCAAACTACTTTATTATCTTTGCCAAGAAAACCCCCAAAAGGGTCATGAAGAGTTGGAAGTGACTGAAATAACTAAACAAGTACAAATACATACTCTCACACACACATACTTAGGCATGCATATATTTGTATATATGTATGTTTATCATTTGTATATATGCATATTATATATCCAGGTGTATATTACATATACACATACATGCATGTCAGCATGCATACATTCTGGACCTCTGAGTATGTGGTACTGAAGTGCCTTGAGTAATACAGTTCTTATAATGAACTAATAGATTTCCAGGTCCAGCTAACACAAAAGTTCAACCTCCAACAAATTAAAGCTAATCAAGTACAAAAAGTCTTAAATTGGTACATTTAGATTCCACTGACAGAAGCATTAGAAAATTTCAGTAGTTGTTCATTCTTTTCCTTCTGTTCTTCCAAGCCCCCTCCTCCCTCTGTCCTCCACATTATATGGGCGTGTGTGTGAGATGTTGGGAAGAGAATTGGAGCTGAAGTATTTTACTCTTTAGGGACTTCATGCTTTACCACCCATGCATATGGAGTTGCTAATGACAGAGAGGCTAGCCATCAGGGAATGCAATTCTGTGTAGACATTTTCCCCAAAATGGATTATTTCAGCCTCATTGGTCACAGATTCTGTAGTTTTCCAGTGATTCATCTTACTATTAATAATGTCAGAGAATTTTAGGCCCTTGAATTAAATAATGATAAATAGGAGCCACTGAGTGCGCTAGGCTGAGGCAGTGCTGTTTATTTCAGTGTGAAACACTGTCAGGCCTGATAAATCGGATCCCTGAAATAGTTTATAAAGTACTGAATTGATGTGGTGGTTGGTGAGAGAGAGAATTAATGTTACAAAATAGGCCTGCAACCCAGATTTGATGAAAGCTGAGGAAAGCCTTTTATATAAATTCTGTGTCTGTGTAGGAAATGACTGCAATGAGAGGTGAAAGATCTACACAGGGAAATAATGTGCTTCTCTAATCTCTGTGGGCTCCAGGTCAGTGCGAGAAGAGCTTGGCTGAGGCTGGCAGCACAGGAGCTCTGATTGCTGGGGTGCATTAGAGCTCTGTAGATTGAAGGGGTGGCTGGTGGCTGATCATTTATAAGAGAAATGACCAGAAGAAAAATGGAAGCCTGGTTAAGGATGTACTAGAGGCTTTCAAGTTCTACGTGGCAGTGTTCATGGGGCCACTCTGCAGGTGGGAAATTGGGGAGGCCGAATGAGACTTCCTATTAGGTGTCTTTCATTTCTCCCATTGATTCAATTCCCTTCTCCTTTTTAGTCCCTGCACATCAGGGCATGTACCCAACAACACCAAAGAAAACCTGCTTTGCTTTTAACAGTAGCTTCCTTGCCCTTGAGGTCATGCTATGATTCAATTCTTTCATTGAAACTTTTAAACAGAAAGCAAAAATAAATTTTCATTAAAAAACAAAGCATAACAGCACAATTATATTTTACTGGCATCTTTTGTTTTTATATTACTTAGATTTCCCCTTCTACTCCTCTTCCTGTCCCTTCCAGAAAGCATTTGATCTATAAGTAATTTAAAAAATCAGAAAAATTATCAATATATTGAAAAAAATCTGATATATGCAATATATCACACCTGTAGTTACCTTACCCTCTAAATCTCTGCAAAGGAGTACATAAAAGTGTCTTCTTATATCTTTTCTTTGTGTTAAGCTTGCTCTTTGTAATTTTGTTATTTTTAATTGATTTATGAGTGTTTTCATGTCCTTTATGTCGTAGTTATTTCTTAAATTGTTTTCTTGGTTCTGCTTGAGTTTATCTAAGAGCTTCTTAGTTTTCATCACATTTGTTATTTCTTGAAGCACAGAAATAATTCTTTTAATTAATATACCATAATTTATTTAGGCATTCCCAAAACAAAATGGTCACATACTTTGTTTCCAGTATTTTGTCACAATGAAAAGTGCTGCTATAAATATTTCAGGGCATTTGGATTGTTTCTTCATGTCAAGGACCTATTTGGAGTGTATGTCTAACAGTACTTCTTGGCTAAAGGATATAAATCTTTAGCTACTTTATTTGTATATTAATATATTGCTTTCCAAATTGATGGTGGTATTTCACAGCTCTATGAACAGTGTATTACTATGCTTTTTCTGTCCATAGGATTTCTAGCAATGGGAAATGCTCTCTTCTCATTTTTGCCAATTTGTTGGATATGAGGTAAAAATTGAGTCTTTTTTTTTCTTTTTAGTTATTGGGGACATTCTTTTATATGGGTGCAAATACTTGATAATTCCTTTGAAAATTGTATAAAGTTTAAAAAATGACTACTTGAAAGTTCTCTGATGTTTGCCAGTATGAGTACTTCTAGAATATGAACACTTTCTACATACACAAAGAAATCAAGCCATTCCTCACCTCTACAATTTCTTGGTAGCTAAGTCCTACAAAATTATCTGAAGTACATGAAGATAAAGGACTGCACAGAATTCTACAGATAGTAAATATGAGAGGTGAAATTAGAATCTATGTATTCCCGATGCCTCTTTGTGGTGATGTGCATTAAAAATGCTTTAAAATGAATATTAAGAAGTTTTTATGAAATCTGACCTTTTTGAGGTCAAAATGAATGAAGAACTTATAGATGACTTCAAAAATCTAGAATAAGTTCTCAGTAATATCAATGGTTAAATGTAATTTCAACATTAGCAATATTTTCTACAGACTGCAAAATTACTGTTGTACAACCTATTCAGTATATAAGGAAAAAAGTGGGAAAAAAGCAAATTTGGAAGTTACTATTAATGGATTTACTGTAGTCAAAGCTATCTGAATATCTGTGATCTCTGTGATCACAGAGAATAATAATTTTTTTTAGTTGTAAGGGACATAAATATTATCTATTCCAGCTCAGGTCTTTTTATCAGAAACAGGTGAAATTCGCCTATATTATTGAATGTCCATCTTCTTCCCTTAAAGATAATGCTTAGCTGGATAGTTTATTCTTGGCTGTAATCCAAGTTCCTTTGCCTTTTAGAATATCTGATTCCAGGCCCTTTAATCCTTTAAGGTGGAAGCTGCAAGGTCCTATGTAATCCTGCCTGTGGCCCTTGGTATTTGAATTGTTTCTTTTTGAATGCTTGCAATATTTTTACCTTGGTCCAATAGTTCTGAAATTTAGCCATGATATTCCTTGGGTTTTTAATTTCTTTCAGGAGGTGATCAATGAATTCTTTCAATGCCTATTTTGCCTTCTGAGTCTAAGACATCCAAGTGGTTTTCTTTTGTGATTTCCTGAAGGATAATATCTATGAGCTTTTTTTCATCATGGCTTTCAGGTAGTCCAATAATCCTTAGATTGTCTCTTCTTGATCTATTTTCCAGGTCAGTTGTTTTTCTTAGGAGATATTTAATATTTTCTTCTATTTTTCATTTTTTGTTTTTGTTTGATTGATTCTTGAAGTCTTATTGAGTCTTTCACTTCCATTTGTTCAATTCTAATTTTTAGTGTATTATTTTCCACAGTTATTTTTAGCTCCTTTTGCATTTGGACAATTGAATTATTTTGTGCATTGCATTTTTTCCCATTTCACAAATTTTGTTTTTCAATGAATTCTTTTCTTTTTCATATTTATTTTTTGTAAGGAGTTTTATGCTTTTTTCATTTCATCAAATCTATTTTGAAGGGTGGTTTATGCTTTTCCCATTTCATCAAAGATATTTTTAAGGAGTTTTCTTCAGATAAATTCTGTTTTTCCTTTTCCATACCCTCTTGCAAAGATCTTATTTCCTTTCTCCATTTTTCTTCTAACTCTCTTTTAAGGTCTTTTTTAAGATCTTCAAGAAGGCCTTGTGAAATGGAGACCAGCTCATATCTCCCTTTGGTCCTTCATCTGGAATTGATTTGCCTTTGGGAACCTCAGGGTTTGAGGTCTGTTCTCTCTCTCTCTCCATAAAAGTTGTCTATGGTCAGAGTTCTTTATATTTTTTTTTGTTCATTTTTAAGTGTTGAAATCTGCTTTTAGGGCAAAGGAGTGACAGCTGCTTTAGTTTGCTCTGGAGCTGGTGTTTCTGATTGACTTCTGGTGCTGGGTAATCATGGCCAGGTTGCCAGTTCTTCTGGGGCTCAGCTGCTTACAATTTGTCTTTTGTATTGGTTACTGGGTGTTTTGCAGCTAATTTCATAAACCACCCTCTGCAACCAGAGTCGAGTGGCTTAAAAGAGTCACAGAAGGTTTCACACTTCTAGAATGCAGCAACGTTCTGGCTTCCCACCCCAGCTCCTTGCCCCGGGCTCTCTGTGCTGTGGTCTGGGCTCAGCAGACTGTCCCCTTGACCGATTGAAACAGACCTGTTCTGAAGTTCTTCCAAGGTATCTTCTTCTGGAAATGTGTTGTGCTCCAAATATTTGTGGGTTCTGTCACTCCAAAACTAGTTTAGAGGCTTAATCTGCTTTGGTTTAATAGAAATGTCAGAGGAGGTTGCAGAAAATTATGTCTACTCTTTACCATCTTGGCTCCATCTCGGATATTATCTATTCTAATCAATAACTGTACAGACTTCCCCTAGCATGTGATCATCCATACTTTGCTTGAAGACTTTCAGTAAAAAGAAACTCACCATACCCAGTGTCAACCCATCTACATTTGGAGAAGCATATTTGTTAACAAGTTTTCCTGATATTAAGTGTAGCTTGTACAGTTCCTGTTATACAACTTCCTTCTAATTCCTTGCTCCCCCTACACCTCTTGGAAAAAAAAAAGTCATCTCTCTACCTCCCAGCATCTTTTTCAAGTGCTTGAAGATAACTACTATACCTTTCTCAGTTTTCTTGCCTTCCAGCTAAACATCCCCAATTTCTTCAGCTGATCTGCATAAAGCATGAAACCAAGACCCTTCATCATTTTGACTGCTCTCCCCTGAATACTATTCATATTAATAGATTTCTTCCTAAACTATGTCATGTAGAACTGAGCATGATCTTCCAAATGTGACCTGATCAAGACACAGCATAATATAGGACCATGACCTCCTTATTCCTGAAACCTGTGGTTCTTGTAAAGAAGACCAAAATTTCGCTACATTTTTTTTGTATCAAATGCTGACTCATCCAAAACTTGTAATCCACTGTTTTGTCACACCTCATTTATTACTCACTTATAGAATAGTAATTTATTCTAATCCATATTCATATTAAATATGTATTTATACTATATATCCTTCAAAATGTTCCAAAAGAAAAAATAAATCTTACTTTATTCTTATATATCCAATGCATATTTTAAAAAATAACACTAAAATTTAAACAAAGGAATAAATTGGCACATGTGAATGAGTGATAATGACTATACTTAAAAAAATTTTTTTATAAAGCTTTTTATTTGCAAAACATATGAGTGACCTTTCAACATTGACCTTTGCAAAAAAACTTTTTTTTCCCAAGCTTTTCCTTTCCTTCCCCCCACCCCTCACCCCTAGATGACAGGTAATCTAATACATGCTAGATAGTATAAATTATATGACAAATACAATACATGTATACATATCTATACAGTTATCTTACTGCACAAGAAACATCAGATCTAGAAAGAGAAGAAGAAGAAAAAAATAACCTAAGAAGGAAAACAGAATGCATGGAAATATTCACAGAAAGAGTTAAAATGCTGTGTTGTGGTTCACTCTCAGTTCCCACAGGCCTCTCTCTGAATGTATATGACTATCTTCATCGCAGCACAACTGGTTTGAATCACATCATTGTTGAAGAGAACCATGTCCATCAAAATTGATCATCGTATAGTCTTGTTGCTGTGTATAATGTTCTCCTGGTTCTGCTGATTTCACTCAGCATCAGTTCATGCAAGTCTCTCCAATCCTCTCTGAAATCCTCCTATAATATAATGACTATACTTTTAAAAAAAGTTGAAGAGGATCAATGACAACACAGAGAAAAAATGGATTGTCACTTCTTGAAGTTCTAATCCTTAGAAACCCTATATGGACCATTAATTTATTCATTCAATAAGGATTAGACAAAATAGGTAGAAGACATTGTTCTTGGCCTAAAGGAGCTTAGTAGGGAAGGGAAAGAAAATACATATTTATTAAGCACTTAGTATGCACCAAGTATTGCAATAAGTGCTTTATACATGATATCTCATTTGATCCTTTTAACAGCCCTATGAGATGTGTACTATTATTATTATTTTTTCTTAATTGAGGTATCTGAGACAGGCTGACTTTGCATTCTTGCCCATGGTCACACATCTAATAAGTACCTGAGGCTAGATCTGATGAGATCTTTCTGATTCCTAGCCCAGCACTCTCTCCACTGTGCATCCTATATATTCCACATCCTATATACTATACATCCCTAAAATGCATCCATAGGCTCAATAATAAGACAGTAATTCCAGTGTTCAAGAGAAAGTATAGTAGAGTGAGAAGAGCTTAGGACTTTGAGTTAGAAAGCATTCTATAACTTTAAAGTTTTATAAAAATGTGATTTCTCATACCTTATTTTACTGATGAATTAAGAGCTGTTTCATTAAATGACTTGCCCATAGAGGAAGAATAGAAATTCAAAATTGCTAACTCAAAGTCCTTTGCTCTTTCTACTCTACCAATAAAAAGTCTTACCTCACAGGATTATTTTAAGGAAAGTGCTTCCTTATCCCCAATGTGGATTATGAATAAGAATTCCCATGAAAAATAAGAGAGCCTGGATGTGTAAGTTTCCTTCTAGCTATAAAGTCTATATTGCTATGATTCTATTGAGTTAAGAAGTATCATCTAAATTCAGCTCCATTGGAATGCTGAGGTCAACATATTTAGGAATATTGAAGAGTGTGAATTTAGTCAGAGGAAAGAGGCAGTCTTCCATAAGTTTTCTTTTATTTTAAGAAGGCAGGAGGAAATGCTAACTTGAAATAAGTTCTCTAAGTATAAAAGTGCTGTCCCCAGAGAGCTATCAACTACATTTTCTTCTTTTTCCAGAAGGAATAGATAACCTATAAAATCAGAATGCAAAAGTGAACATAGGTAACTTTGAGTTAAATCTGCAGGATTCAGCTCTGGAGGTCTCATTTAACATGTTTTGACAGTAACCCAGTTAAGTGTTCCCACTTGTGGAATTACTTACATATGCACATTGGCAAGGAAATAAACATGAATATAGAAAGTCTTTTCAGGCAGGTCTGTGATGGTGAAGGCTAAGTTCCATGTATCTTGTTTCCTGTTGTAAATATTCACAGCTGTACTTTATCTATCTAGATATTATTATTCCTTTCTACTTTTCTGACCTCTCATTACCAACCTACCATTATACAATTTACCTTCCCACCAAAAAAAATTTAAAAATAAGAAAAGGGAGAATCTCAATTTGGTGTTGGCATTTTTGGATTCAGAGGAACTTCTTTAGATTTTGCTCTTCCTCATATTATCTACTTCTAACCATACTTCTTTTTTTAAATTGAGTCAAAAGTCCTACCAATGTATGGCCTATTTGTAAAATAAGACGAGATTTAGTCAATGTAAAATTTAACTAGAAATAATCTAGTGGCAACCTCTTCTAAAATACATGCTTTCTGAATTGAAATTCTGTATTTTTCTATTTCAGCTAGTGATTTCTTGACTATTACATTAAAACTATTTTCATAGTTTTAATAAGTTTGAATTTACTTTATAAATATAAACATTTTCACTTTTTGCTTTTTTAAAAAGATATCATTCTATATCAATATGGAGAAATGTCCAATTTATCTAGCATCATCGTGGAGTGCCTCTCTAAAGTTCTACTCTAATGTTTCAAGACTTGGAGATGATCAATGATTGTCCAAGATGGTGTCAGCAGAGGGCAAATTCTGCCATGCTGTAAAGACTTCAAATACTATTACAACCAGAAGAATATTCATGTTAAAAAGACATCAGTTAAGTTAAATCTAGAAGAAGCTCAATGGTAGTAGTTGGAGTACTTGGCAATAGCTTATTTGGCTATGGAAATCAGTTAAATGGAGAATCCTTTTCTTCTTTGTGTCCCTTTTCACTTCTGCAATGACAGTGGCAAAAAAGGGAAAGAAGCTGCTAATTATCACACAGTTTTTAGATTTTCTATACATATTAGCGTAGGCACTGGTTATCCAAATGTCAGGTTCTTGTACATTGACCAGTGAATGAGGACTGGAGGAATTTAGTTATATGAATTTGAGATTCTCATTATTAATACAACCAGAAAAGTGTTCTAACTAGATGGACAAATATATCATAGGTTCTTCTTCTCTGGGAGACTAATAAAAGTACTGGAAGAGTTGGTTTTATTATATATCAAAAAGCAACAAGAACATCACCATATAGGACATTTGGTTATTTAATATTTCAGTTCTCCTGAACGGTATTTGCAAAAAGATATTTCTGCAATTAATTGCAAAATTTAGAATTGTGCTAAAAACTGACAAAAACATTCTTAGACTTTGGAGAAGGCAGAACCAAGATTGTGGCTAAAAGCCAGGAAGTTGCCTGAGCTCGCCCCAGTTACCTTCAGAAACAACATAAAGTCAAGCCTTTAAATGAATTCTGAAACAACAGAACCTACAAAATATTTGGTAAAACAATTTCCAACTTAAGATAACTTAGAAGGACTTTAGGAAAGGTCATTCTCATTTGAATAAAAGAGAAGCACATCCCAGCATAGACAGTGACCAGGCAAACAAGTGGGAGGCTCTTAGCCACAGCACAGATCAGTTCAGTAGCAGATCTTCATAGATCACTGGCTTAGTAGGTCAGTGGCACAGTGGGCCAGCTATGAGGCTTCTCACCTCAGTGCAGAAAGCAGACTTACAGTCCTAGAAACCCCAGGACAACAAGTACAACTAGACTGAGCCACCCTAGCACAGTGGGAAAGCTTTCAGCCTTGAAGGACACTGTGCATGCAGAAAGCAAGCGATTAGATACCCTGACTCCCAGTACAAGATAGTGCCCTTTTGAAATCCAGGAAATACGCTAAAATGAGCAAAAAGTAAAACAAACAAGCAAAAACCTCCAGAAAAGAGGCATGGAAAGCTACTATGGTGACAGGAAAGATAAAAAAGACAAGCTCAGAAGAGGATAACTGTCAAAATGCCTAAATGCAAAGAGGAAATGGTCTTCTTGGAAGAGCTCAAAAAGGGTTTTAAGGATCAGATAAAAGAGACAGAAGAAAAATTGGAAGAGAAATGAGAGGTTTACAAGACAGGTCAATAGCTTGGAAAAAAGGATAAAATTTCATTGGAGAAAATAATTCTTTAAAAATTATAATTAGCCAAAAGGGAAAAAATTCCCTGCAGAAAATACAGGTCATTTAAAGATAGATTGACTACATGGAAAAGGAGGTATAAAAGTTAACCGAAGAAAATCAATTCCTTAAAAATTAGAATTGGGCAAGTGGAAAGTAATCACACTATGAGACATCAAGAATCAATCAAACGAAATCAAAAGAATGAAAAATAGAGGAAAATGTAAAATACCTTATTGGAAAACCATCTGACCTGGATGTTCTTATCAGAAGAGATAATCTGAGATTTATTGGATTATCTGAAAACAATAACTAGAAAAAGAGACTGGAAAGCATTTTTCAAGAGATTATCAAGGATATCTTAGGAAGAAAAGGTAAATACTGAACAAGTCCACTTGCCACCTCCTGAAAGAGATCTGGAAATGAATACTCTAAAGAATGCTCTAGTCAAATTCTAAAACTATCAAATCAAGGAGAAAATATTGCAAAGGGGCCAGAAACAAAACAAATGCCAGGACTACCCAGGATTTAGCAGCTTTTACATTAAAGAATCAGAGGGTTTGGAATATGATATTCCAGAAGAGAGAGAAGCTTGGATTACAACCAAGAATCAACTACCTAGCAAAACTGAGCACAAAATTTTAGGGGAAAATATGGATTTTCAGGGTCAGCTAGAATGCAAAAAATATGGATTTTCAATGAAATAAGGAACTTTCAAACTTTACTTATGAAAAGACCAGAACTGAAAAGGGACAAGAAAATTTCATATTCAAATACAGGACCCAAAAGGAGGATAAAAAAGAAAAAGAGTCTTATTCAGTAAGGTTAAGCTATTTACATCCCCACATGGAAAGATAATATTTGTAACTCTTGAGAAATATTTCTATTAGGGAAGTTAGAAGGAGTATACATAGAATTTGTGGATATAAAATGACTTTGATGTGATGATATTTTAAAAAGGGATGAAAAAGTTGTATTGGGAGAAGGGGAAAGAGTGAGGAAGAATACAGTAAATTATACCACATGAAGAGGCACAAAAGACCTATTACAGTAGAGGGAAAGAAAGGAGGGGGTGAGCTTTATTTGAACTTTACTCTCTCATCAGATTTGGCTAAAAGAGGGAATGGCAAACACATTCACTTGATATAGAAAATGTTCTTGAACTATCAGAAAGTAGGAGAGGAAAGGGGAAATAAAAGAGATGGGGGCTGAGACAAGGGAGGGCAAATTGAGGGAGGTGGGGATCAGAAGCAAAGCAATGATGAAGAGGGGCATGGTGCAAGGAGAGAGGAAAGTATAAATCAGAGAAAACATAGGATGGAGGGAAATACCCAGTGACAACTGTAAACGTAAATGGAATAAACTTTTTCATGAAATGAAAGTAGATAGCAGAGTATATTAAACACAAGTATCCTATAGTATTGTTTACAAGAAATATAGGTGAAGCAGAGAGATACACAGAAAGTAAAAGCAAAAAGTTATAGCAGAATATATTAAGATTCAGCAGAAGAAAAAAAAAGCAGATCTAATTAAAAAAGATAAAGAAGAAAATTACATTTTGCTAAAAGGTACCATAGACAATGAAGTACATTAATACTAAATATATGGATCAAGTTGTATAACATTCAACTTCTCATAGTAGTAAAGTAAGTTACAGAAAGAAATAGATAACAAAACTATCCTAGAGCAGGACCTCAAACTTCCCCTCTTAAAACTAGATAAATATAACTACAAAATAAACAAAAAAGAAGTTAAGGAGGTAAGCAGAACTTTGGAAAAGTTAAATATCATAGATCTTTGGGGAAAATAAAATGGGAATAAACTTTAAAATTTGACTATAAAAACAATCAGATGCAGAAAGGCAGAAATATCAAATGCATTATTTTTATATCATGATGAAATACATTTATATGTAATAAAGGATCATGTAAAGCAACAGTAAATATTAATTATAAACCAGATAATCTAATCCTAAAAGTGAATGGGTCAAATAAATGATAGAAATAATCTTTAATTTCATTAAAGAGAATGACATTAATGAGATAACACATACAATTTATTACATGAAGCCAAAGCAATTCTTAGGGAAATTTTATATCTCTAAATGCTTATAAATAAAGAAAGAGGAGATCAATGAATTGGGCATGAAATTAAAAAAAGCTAGAAAAATAAAATCCTTAATTAAAACCCAAGTTCAAAAAAGAGAAAATGATAAAACTGAATGTAAGAAAACTATGGAACTAATAAAACAAATCTAAGAACTGGTTTTGTTTTAAAAAAAAAGAATAAAATAGACAAACCTTTAGTTAACTTGATTTTAAAAAGAAAACTAAATTACAAGTATTAAAAATGAAAAAAGTGAATTCACCAGGAATGAAGAGGAAATTAAAGCAATAATTAAGAGTTATTTTCCCCAACTGAATGCTAGTAAATCTGACAATCTAAATGAAATGGATAGATATTTACAAAACATATAAATAATCCATATTAACATAAAATAAAATACTTAACCTCATTTTAGAAAAATAAATTGAATAATGAATTACCGAAGAAAAAATTTTCCAGGGGCAGATATATTTACAAACGAATTTTACCAAAAACTCAAAGAACAATTACAAAACACTTTTCACATGAAATCAGATCTAAACAATTATAAAAATATCAATTGCTCATGAGTAGGCATGACCAACATAATAAAAGTGATAATTCCACCTGTTAATGTATTTTTTTCAGTGCCATGCCCTTCATACTATCAAAAATTTACTTTTTAGAGTTGAAAAAAAAAACTAAGAAAATTCCTCTGAAAGAACAGAATGCCAAGAATATCAAGAGAATTAGTGAAAAAGAAATGCAAAGACAGCTGACCTAACTGTATGAGATCTAGAACCATATTATAAAGTGGTTATCATAAAAACTATTTGGTATTGACTAAGAAATAGAGTGGTGGATCATGAATTAAGTTAGATACACAAGAGATTAGCAAATGACTATATATTCTACTATTGAATAAACCTAAAGACTCCAGTTTTGGGAATATAAACTCACTATTTGACAAAAACTGGAAATAGTATGACAAAAACTATGTATACTTCAGCAACTCATACCATATAGTAAGATAATTTCAAAATGGGTACATGATTTGGACATAAAAGATAATATGATAAGAAAATTAGGAGAATAAAGAATAGTTTACATGTCAGATCTATGGAGAAGGGAAGAATTTAAGACCAAATAAGAGATAGAGAATATTGTTAAATGCAAAATTAATCATTTAAATTTCATTAAATTAAAAAGTTTTGCATAAATTAAATCCATGAAACCAAGCTTAGAAGGAAATCAGAAAGCTGGGAAATAGTTTTCTATCCAGTGATTATGATAAAGGCATAATTTCTTGAAGATATAAAGAACTGAGTCAAATTTATAAGAATACAAGTCATTCCCCAATTGATAATGACAAATGTTGGAGGAGATTTAGGGAAACTGGTACATCCATGCATTGTTGGTGGAGTTGTGAAATGATCCAACCATTGTGGAGAGGTCTTTGGAACTCTGTCCAAAGGCCTATAAAACTGTGCATACGACTTTGATCTAGCAGTGCCTCGACTGGAACTGCATCCCAAATAAATCATAAAAGAGGGAAAAAGGACCCACATATACAAAAATGTTTGTAGCTGCTCTTTTTATGGTAGCAAAGAATTGAAAAATAAGTTGATGCTCATCACCTGGGAATGGCTGAATAAGTTATGATATATGAAAGTAATGGAATATCATTATTCTATAAATGAGCAGGCTGATTTTAGAAAGGCCTGGAAAGATTTACATGAACTGATGCTGAGCAAAAGAAGCATAATCAGAAATGCACTGTACACAGCAATAGCAAGTTTGTTGTCATCAACTATGACACACTTGCTTCTTCTCAGTGGTTCAGTGATCCAAGGCAATCCCAATAATCTTTGGATGGAAAAAGCCATCTGCATTCAGAGAGAGAATTATGAAGACTACAAATCAAGATATACTATGTTCACTTTTTTCTTTTTTCTTCTGTTTTTTTTCTCTATTGGATTTCTCATTTTGTCCTGATTTTTTTCTCCCAACATTATTCTTAAGGAAACATGTAAAAAAAGAATGTACATATATAACCAAAAATGTTGTTTTTGCATGTAACTGGAGAAAATAAAAATTAAAAAAGAATATATCTGTACTTGTAATTATCCTTTGATCCAGAGATCTTATTGCTAGCATAGACTTCAAGAACAGTAATGATAAAAAAGTCTGCAAAATATTTATGACTGCATTATTATGTAATATCAAAGAACTAGGAACAAAGTAGGGGACTATTGATTGTGGAATGATTAAACAACATGAATGTAATGTGATATTACGGCCCTGTAAGAAACAATGTCTATGATCAATACAAAGCAGCATGGAAAGATATATAATTATGTTGAAGAAAAACTGCCTAGAACAATGTCAATGAAAAGAACAAAATTAATAAAGCTGAACATTGCTTAATCCTATTGACTAAGCTTGGCCTGGAGGAGAAAAGATACCTATTAACATTTTATACAGAAACTGGAGATGGGACTACAGAGATATAGCAAAACATATACTATTTGATGTGGTTACTCTTGATTAGTTTTAGTTTATTTCTTTTCTCCTTTATTATTCTCTGTTAAAATGAAAGACTTTCTGGGGAGGAAGAGAGATATGTTGACAAATGTAGGTAATGTGAAAACAAAATATATTTATAATATATTTTAATTGCACTTTTTGTGCCAACATCTGTTGCAGAGGAAAAAGAGGTTAAAACATTATAAGCATAATTCCATATGGTCATCCACATTAAATCAATATCTATATCTATAGATATAGATAGATACTCAGGTGATTTCAATGCAAAGATTGGCCTAGGGAAGGAAGAATTAAAAGTATCTGTGGTGTTATGATTCAAAAAGGAATAATAAACGGGAGAGGGTAAATTTGATATCCTCCAGTGAAGTTTCACATTGCTATATCATGGGGGAATCTTTTTTGAGATAAGAAGTTTTTTTTTTAGTACCAGGGACTAATTTAGGTGTAACATCACAATTTCAGATATGTTTCCTAAAGAAAAGAAAAATGAGAAGAGTAGTTGGAGTAAATCAAATATTCACTCATTACATCCATGCTGCTGATGATACAATTTTCATGATATTAAGGGATCTCTTTTCAATATATTTGAAGGAAGGGAAAAGCCTAAGATGTGGAAGACATTTAAAATTTTATTGTTACATGTACAGAAAACATAAACAATGAATTCAAAGTCATACGTTCAATATTTTATGTGATTAATCCACACATGCAGTGAGAACATGATTGCTGAAAGTTTTATGAGGAAATAAAGTTTTGAAGTAATAGGTGGCATGCATACATATAATAACATGATTTAATAAAGATATAGAAAATAAAATATCCATTGTGTTTTATGTGTTAAATCAAAAAAAGATTTATTGAGCAAAGTGCTTTCTTATATACCATCTCTAATAAAATGTCTCCCATGAACATAATAACACTATACAAAATTCCTTGAAAGATGTATCAACAGATATGCTTTTATTCAATAGACCTCTCGTGACTAAGATCAAGTGTGATATGGATTGTCACCATTATAGAAGATGTCCAAAATGTTCCTTTATATAGCAAAGGTAGTGAGTTCTCCAGATGCTTTTTATTTGGGGTGACAGAACTGATTGCATTAAGTCTTGAAATATTGCAGAGATCTCAGAAGGAGAACCATAATCTCTTATAGAAATTTGCATGTCCAGACTATGATATATAATTGATATACACTGATAAATTTTATCCAAATCTTGGATAGAAGTTGCACATATACGTGTTGGACAAAACATTAAATAAGTGAGGAATAGACTAGATATTTATTGTAAAGTTACAAAATTCTTTTGATGGATGAATACAAGTTTGTACCAGAAATCAGAGTTGATCTTTTAAATACTATTATTTTTCTGGTTATTTTATATATCCACAAGTTGTGGAATTCTAGGCTCTGAGGAATTGAAGGTAAGACCTTAATGAGCACTTAATGAGTAATAGACAGGCATTTGGTAGTTGTAAGCTATCTGTCCCTATAATGAAAGTCTTGGCAAAGGAGAAGTACAATAATGATATGAAGGAAATATGTATCTCTCTCCCTCTTTCTCTCTCTTGTGTCCCTCCCCCAAATTCCATCTAGTTGTTCTTGTTAATGAGTTTTTTTATTCATATCTGATTCTTTGTGACAAAGATATTGGAGTTGTTGCCATTTCCTTTTCCATCTCATTTTGTAGATGAGGAAGCTGAGCAAGCAAGGTAAGTGACTTGCCCATGGTCAGATAGTTAGTAGTAGTCTCAGGTTGGATTTGAACTCAGGAAGATGAGTCTTCTTTTCTTCAGGCCCTATAATCTATCCATTGCACCACCTAATTGTCACATCTATCTAGAGAGCTAGCTAATTGGTAATTTCCTATTTGGCCAAATATTGATTGATCTAATCCAGAGGTGAAGATTCAAGCAATGATTACTGTGTTAATCAAAGAGCCAAAGCTGGTGACAACCACAGGAACAGAAATAATCTTGGATATCATATTGCATATTTCATATGCTATAGATTTCATATACTATTGTTGGTGGATAGGTACAGAGAAGAGCCTGAAGGAAGAGTAATAAAGTGAGTTCAGTTTTTGGGAAAGTTGAGGAAAATAAAATCGGTATCAGAGTACACCTTAGACTACTATAAAGTCTGTTATGTTCAGATTTCCTGGTCAATATAAGTCCTTTCATGTTCAAAAATTGATTTGTCTTCTCTCTAGTAAGAATATAGAAGAAAATTCCTAAACAAAAGACTGATGCTATCAAGTAAAAAGATGATTTACTTACTAGAGGTATCATTTAGGAGTGAAATACATGGAAATTTCTTCCATTTTATTTTATAGTCAGTACAAATTCCCTTTATCTCTGAAGGGGAAAAGGTCTGATTACAAGTGCCATTTTAAAGTGTGAAGAATGGAATGGGCTAGATTGAACCGTCTTCTGTCTATTCTGATTGCTTTTCTGTGGACTGCCTTGCCTGAGAAGTATTTTACATATGCAATTCAGAGTGCAATGGTAAGTTACTAGGAAGCATCCACATCATATTTTAGGATTCAGAGCTCTTGGATCAGAACTCTTCCTCTTGCACTAGGGGAATTCTAGGGGTGTCTAATTTGAAAGGTATCTTATATAACTGTGACCTAATAAATAAATTAAGAATGAAATGTGGAAGCAAATAGAGGATTATTAAATGTAATACACTTGGGAGATAAGACCTTTAATGATATTGGATAGCAAAGGGATTGGCAGCAGGTGATATTGTCTTTAAGAATTTAGTGTAAATATGTCGATTCAATTCAACAGGTAGAATACCTATGGTGTGTCCATTACTATCTGAGACTCTGAGAAAGATACAATAGAAATATATTGCATGTGTTAGCTAGAAGTTTAGTGACAGAAAAGAACAAGTGTTGCTTCACACCAGGAAAGAACATCATGGTTTCCACTTTTGTCCCAGAGTAGAACAATACTACTCTTTGTTGTTTAAAGTTATATATTTATCTTATTTTTGCGCTATCTTCAATGAAAACACATCTTTTTCAAATGTCACTTTTGCTACAAAAATCAAGATCAGTCTACTGTACAGTTACATCAGAGAAAATAAAGGATCAGTTGCAGAAATATTGCTGAAACAGAAATGGCAAGATTTAACAAATTATTGGCCTTTTGGGTTTAGGAAGAGTGAAGATTCAGAGGTTAAGAATCTCAGAAGTTAGAAGAATAACAGTGCCTTGTAAGGGAAGGGAGTTTTGGAAGAAAGATAATAAAATGTTTTGAGGAATTTAAAGAAAAAAATAGATATGTGAGGGTATCTAGTACCCTCTATGGATGATATCCCACTATGGATGATAGATTGAGAGGAGAGCTCAATCATTATTTTGTTGCTATTTTTTCTGCCAAGGAGAATAGCCTTTGGCTTGGAAATAATTTAACACATATTTCCTGGGGAAATTGTAAATGTACTGTTATAAGTTCTACATAAATATTTAGAAAAGGAAGAGCCTGCATGGATTTATTCAACAACAACCAAAGTGATGTCAGACTAACATTATTTCTATTTTTGACAAAATCATTAAATTGGTAGATCATGGGAATGCTGTTAATAGAACTTACCTTTATTGATGCTTTTTAGGATTCAGTTTCACAGGTACTATTCTATATTCCACCTCTACCCATTTACCACCTGCTGTGAGCCTTCTCTTAGAACAAAGAAAAGCGCTTAAAATCAAACAACCCAACAATTGCTTCTGATAGCACATGAAACATTCTGTTTTCATAGTCCCTATCTCCACCTCTCCAATAAAAGGAAGATGGCAAATTTTGCTTTTCCCAGGCTGATTGGTTATTATAAGTACACACAGCTATGATTTCATTTTACTTTTCCTTTTGTTTATATTATTGTAGTTATGTATGTCATTTTTCTAGGTCTTCACTTTTCATTCATTCATATAATTCATTCACTATTTCTCATGTTTCTCTGAATTCCTCATATTCTTCATTTCTTATTGTGTAACAACATTATATTATGTTCACATACATAATTTTTCAATCATTTCCCAAATGATAGGAAATAACTTTGCTTCTAGCTTTTATTTCTGTCAATTATAGTTGAGCAGCTTTGCATTCTCTATCCCTAACCCTGGGTCAAATAGCATGAACAGTTTAGTCAATTATTCTGGAATATTTCCAGATTGTCATGTGGAATGGTTGGGCTAATTTTTAGTTTCACTAACAATGTGTTAATTTGTTTGTCTTCCCAGATCCGTCCAATCTTTACTATTTCTGCCAAGCTACTACTATCCTGATTTCTGTTTGTTATTTGCTTGCATAAATGGATTACTCTTTATTCTCTATTTTTATGGTCTTTATTATAACCAACATTTGGTGGGAAGGACTCAAACCTTTGGTTTAATCATTTTATCTTCAAAGATCAGCAGTGAACAAACAGCTTGAACCTAAGAAAAGGGGGTAAATTATCATTCTCCTTAATTAGTAAGGGCTAAGGAGGCAAATAGTTCTAGTTCTAGTTCGAAAGCCTTCTCTCAGAAAAGAAATGACCTTGTAGTTTCCTGATTCTGCTCTTATACAAGCAGAAATCAAAGTCTGGAAAGAGGTAGGCAAGATAAAAAATTCACCTATTCATGTGTCCACTGCAGAAGATAGGACTTGAGCTGAATCCCGAAGGAAACCAAGAAAAGACTTAAACATGGTAGTGAGGAAGGAGAGACAGTCAATACAGGTGCTTGGAAACAGAGCAGGAGAGTATAGCTGGATCACAGAACAAGGAGCAAGGAATAAAATTTAAGAAAACTGGGAAGGCAGAAAGCTTATGGTCTTACTAAGTTATCCACAAAAGTTGGTGACTTGTTTAGGGTCACATTGTTTATTGGAGGTGAATTTTGATTGAAAGTCTTTCTTTCTCCTGGTCAGGCTTTATATTTTCCCCCCACCCCAACTCTTACTCCTCTAGCTGAGCAAACCATTTTTCTGTCTTAAGGAAAGAGGCCCTGGTAATTAGTCTGTACTGATATTTCTCCTTCAACTAATATCCAAAGTGGGATGTTTGGGGACTTGTTGATTTCAACCACTATAATGTGAGGGTATCCAAAAATTTCTAGAACCTTTCACATTATATTAATTGTGTGATTGAGAAAATGCATGGCCCAATGACAAATCTTATTGCAATATGGATTTGCTTACACCTTGAAATAACTCCCAACCCCAAAGACTAGTAATGCATACTTTAGTATCTACTATGCCATATCCAGTTTTGAGATGTACTGTGCTAATAAGGAAACAAAGTATCACTCCAACATCTTATACTTGTTTTCTTTGATTTAAAATCAGTACTATAATATATTTTAAAAGAGTGGGGAAATAACCAAGTGATGTGGTACAAAGCATGCTGAATTTGGAGTCAGAAAAACCTGAATTCAAATATAGGCTCAGGTACCTATTAACTGTATGATCTTGTCTGCCTCAAATAAAGATCCTGTGTGATCTTTATTTGCAAAATGGGATAATAAGAATACTTAACTTTTAAGGCAATTGTGAAGGTAAAATGAGTTAATACTTGTAAAAATGTTTTGTGAATTCTAACAAGTTATATAAATATTAGCTGTTATTATTATTAATATTATTTGTATTACGATATGAAGTTTTTTGCATACCAAAGGACTGTTAGGATTCAATTCTAGGCATGAAAGTAGATATCCACATTGGGATAGACATTTGAGAGATGGGGAATATAGGGAATATAAAAGGGGAATCATAAAATCATGAAATTGGATTTAGCAAGGAGCTTAGTGTTCTCTCAATTCAACCCCCTTATTATAGGGATGAGGAAACTGAGTTTTACAAAGGTAAATGATGTAATCCAGGCTCCAGGCATACAAGTAGAAAATATCAATCAGGATTTTCATAAACTTGAGTCTTTTGGTTCTAAATTTTGTGCTTTAGAATGTTTGTTCATCAATCCCATCAGCATCTCTGGAGTCCTTTCTGTGCAAATAATGTTGTCCTGTTAAAGACTCACAAAATTCAATATAAATAGAAGAAAATCTCACTTTCCTAATAGCATTACAATACAACTGAGAGATAGCATATATAAATAGGAAACACCTAAGACAACTTTCAAATCCTTATGTGGATAAACACAAGATAATGTACTTAGGGCTTGGTTTAAGGAAGGCTTTTTAGAGGGTGACAATGGAGTCCTGGGCTTATTCAGTGAAAAGGAGAATTAGAAGAAAGTCACTTGCATATCAGATTGAAGTCTAAAGGATCTGAATGGAATTATAACAGTCATTTGGTGTGAGAGAACTTCATATAATAATAAAAAAATAATGATTACAAATAATTGTCAGTATTTTATAGCTCTTTATTAGATACTCATAATGGTACAGATGCTGATAAAATCTGCACTTTTCTTAAAAAATAAAAGTAAAAGCATTATGTGCCCTCAGGAAACTTACACTCTTGTAGGAGAGACAACATGTGTATCAATAAATTAGATTCAACATCATGTAAGACAGAAAGTCCCAACAACTTTGGTAAATGGGAATGACATTCTGAGAGACAGTGAGGAATTTAATGAAGCTGGATTAGCAGACAGGAAAAATGGAGTAATCTTGGTAGGTAATATTGGCGTGTTGGTGCTGATTGGTTTGAGGTCTGGCCTAGAAATTCAATTCTGCTTTAGGAATGGGAGTATATGAGGGTGGTAACTCTATAGGATTCCTTTTAGTTTTCTGAGGACTAACATCAGATTGCCTAGCATAAATAGAAAAATCTGTAAACTAGCTATGGAACTGATCTGTTTTTCCAAGCATACTTATTAAGGACAGTAACAATATTGATTTGGCTGAAGTGCAAGGGTTATGTTTAGTAATGAGAGATAAGGTTAGAAATATAAAATATTCATTTGGCTGAAGGACTTTTCTGCTGAAGTGAGAAATTTAAACTTGACAAGATAAGATAGAATGTGAGATTTTGAGTAGAGGATGGATGAAAACAGCATTTGGAAAAAAAAAAACTCCCTCCTAAAATGAGGCAAGAAGAGATTAGAGACTGAAATGCTAAAAGATGTTATAAGTGTACTATAATCTAAATGTAAGAGGTATGGGAACTTAAATAGGGATGGTGGTTGCTGAAGTGAAAGGAATGCAATTTAAAACTATTGTGTGGCTGAATTAGCAGACTGTCATGTCTTTTTGGAAAAAGTGAATGAATGAATGAGAGCAAAAAATTCAGAAGTGATAAAAAACCCCCAAAATTACAGAGTATAGGTATCTTTATCATGAGATATTTAACAAATAAATAGCCAGGTCTAGGTTATTTAGAGAATGGCAGTATCAATGATTGTTAGGATAAAATTGAGAAAGCCAGAGTTTTTGGAGAACTTGGAATGGAAGGAAAGTAGTAGTAAGTTTAATTTTTAAGCAACTTGTTTCAGGCCAAAGTCGGATGGGCAGAGATAGTGATTTTTGACCATTTTCTAAATGCCAAAAAAGAGAGGGAGAACTATTGGCTATTTATATATTTCTTTGTGAGCTGTCTGAAAAAATAATCTTTGTTTAAAACTCATGTAGATTTCCACCATCTAGCTACTTTTGCCAGTTTTGAATAATACAAGTCAAATTTTGTTTAGATAGATCAAACTTTGAAAAGAATTTAGAAAATGATAAACCAGAAGATGATATTCCTTATCCAGGACAGATCTTTTTCCTCTTAAAAAAAGAGAAAGCAGACAATGACTATTTAGGCAAGAGGGAAAAGAGGGTTAGTTGAGTAATGGTATTTTTAATGCCTACAAATATTAACTAAATCCCTACAATTTTCACAAATCCTTTGACTTTTGCCAAAAGCAATTTACTTTTGGAAAAAATCCAATTCCTCCCTTATATATAAAACAGCCTACAATATATTTAAAGGTTTATAATCATTCCTCTGTGAGTGAAAGGCAGTTCCTATGAATTAAGGTATAACAAGATGGTTTAGATGTGGTGCATGTACTGGAAGAGAAATTAAGTACCTTTCTTTTCCTGTGCAGTGGGAGACTTGCAGATGTGATGTCCAAATTGGCAAAATGTAGATGAACCAGGCAGGCTGTGACTGAAAGTGTCTCCTATCTCTCTGTCGCTTTATTTCTGCTAATATTCATAAAGTTCTTGCTCAAGGATTATGAAAAGATAAAATGCATTGGAACTCATTGCATGAAAATAGAGTTACTAAGGTTGGACTGTGGGGAATATCTTGGGAACATGTAAAATTTCTCTGAAAAAAAATTAACTATTTTTTTGACTTTTGCTCCAAAGTGTGTGTGTGTGTGTGTGTGAGTATGTGTGTGTGTGACAAAACACAATGGATTTTTCTTTTTCAAATATATTAAAAACAAAACATTGGATAACCATAGGTATGAAGACCTGGCATATATATTAAGTTGATATTCATTGGTAGACCTACAGGGATATTTGAAAAAGCAGACTCCTCCCATTCTTTAGTCAGTGGACACAGCTTCATCCTGTTTACGGACACCACAGATGAGGATGGCCTACCTAAGAACAGAAACTCATTACCTATAGGTTAGCATTTAGGTAATGAATTCAAACCAAGTTCTCAGTCCTGGGATGTGGAATTCTGATATCTCAGTGATGATAATGGAAGGGAGGTAAGAAAGCAAAGGGCGCTTAGGATCATACAATCTTTAGTAATCCACAAATATAAATTTAGTTGTTAGCATTCTTTAAGTGAGTCATTACCTCACCCCACCAATAATAAGGCATCAGAGTTTAACTACTAGGAAAATGAACAAAATCTATATTTACATTCTTACTTTAAGTGAAACCAGGTAACACAAATAATAAAACTAAATGGTAGTATGACATGTTGCATTAATTGACACAAAAAGAAAAAATTTGGCAAGATTAGTTTCACATGCTCAAAGAAAACAAGAAATATTATTTCATGGAACATTTTGTCATTTTTTCTGTCTTTTCTCATTATGAACACAAATTATTATACTATTATGAAGATAATTTCAGCTATGATAGGGGTGGGATTGATTTTCTTAATCAAATCATAGTCAATCAATTTAAAGAAAGTGATACCTTAATAAGGCAAAAACTTGTCTCAATCTATCAATTAAAGACTTTATACTAAAAATTCTTGAACTCTTCCACTGATTTTTACCTAGGAAGCTTCTTCAGCCCACGGGAAGATACATGAATATGTCTTTTTTTTTTTTTTTTTTTTTGCTGAGGCAATTGGGGTTAAGTGACTTGCCCAGGGTCACACAGCTAGGAAGTTTTAAGTGTCTGAGACTAGATTTGAACTCAGGTCTTCCTGACTTCAGGACTGGTGCTCTAACCACTGCACCACCTAGCTGCCATAACATGAATGTGTCTTAAAGGGCTCTAACCCTTTTAGATCTGAGGCATTGAAGTGAGTGTAAACCAGGACAAAAATTCTATAGGAGAATGCACTTCATAGAAAGAATGAATGGGAAATTTGGGAGAATGCCTCTTCTTTACCTTCAGTCTATATTTCCTCTGCTCTCCATATCTATATCTTAACCAGAAGAGGGATTCAAAATGCTTGGATGAGTTTGGATTTCCTATTTTCTATTAGTAGCCTAGCATCATCTGAAGGCACAGCAGTGACTGGTGGGATTGTTCACATTGGGAAGTGAGAACAAGGACAAATATATGGTTCCACAATGAACACAGCACAAAAAAAAAGTATCCATAAAAGGGATTTCATAAGTACATCATGAAAAGGAGCAAATGACTTGGAGAACCAAGAGTCTTTTGCTCCATATGCTTTCTGGGCTCATATATACTTTCCTCTGGAATTTGTATGTATCTAATGGGATTATCAGTGTTATCAACTTTTGGAGTGATGGTTTGTACTGAGTGCCTTTTCTAAAGCTAATTATATCTAATTGATTTATTAATAATCAGATAATAATCAATCCAGAAAGCATGCCAGTGGCTACTGGTCTATAGCACTAGAAAAGACATTTCAACTCCTCAAAGCTCCCCCTAGAGCCTTGAGGGGACCTTGTAACCTCCAGGGAAAGCAGCTGAGATGTCTCTCTGAGAGTATTTATTATACTGTTTTAATGTTGTTAAGTTGATTTTCAGTCATTTCTGATGCTTTGTGATTCCATTTGGAGATCTCTTGGCAAAGATACTAGTGTAATTTGCTATTTCCTTCTCCCACTCATTTTGTAAATGAGGAAACAGGGAAATAGGGTTAAGTAACTTGCCTAGCATCATACAGTCAATAGATGCTTGAAGCTGGATTTGAACTTAGGAAGATGAATCTTCCTGATAGCAAATGTGGTGCATGACCTACTGCATACCTTGGCTGTGTCCTACTGTGTGGATACATGTGTTAAATTAGTATTATAGTATTCTACTACACATCCTACATCTGTAGGACCTGGAGTTAGAAAAATATCGTTCAACTCTTCAGAGAGCCTTATTAGTTGTGTGACATTGGGCAAGTCACTTAACCTTTATCTCCTTCAGCTTCCTCATTTATAAAATAAGGGTAATTAATGCCACCTATCTTTCAAGGTTATTATGAAGATAAAGTGAGATAATATTTATAAACTACTTTGCAAATCTTAAAACATTTCATAAAGCAATACAGCTTAGTTGTTATTTGGCCAGTAGATTTGTAGGTGTAGCTACTAACTTCTTAAATTGAGACGTTTGGGGAATTTCAGGGGGAGTAGAAGTCAGAGCATGGGTGATAAAGGAAAAGATTTGAATTTCTTCTTTGGGTATGAGAAAACTCATGTGGAGATAAGTGTGAAAAATCTTCCTATATGTCTGTGTATATGAACAGGTCTGAGCAGGAGGTGAAGATACTCAATAAAATAATTCAGTTTAACCCAACAAATAATTCCTAAGTATATATCACATGGAGAGAATGGTGCTAGGCACTGGGGGAGACCGATAAAAATAAGTACCCTTTTATTTATGAAGCTTAAAATCTGCTAGAGAAGAAAGTTGACAGACATAAACAAATTGAATAGAATAGGATTAACTGCATAAAAAGACAAACTAAGTACTCTCTGACTTCTAAGGAAAAGTGTTAGAAATATACTTGGCCTCTACACATTTTTTACACTACTTTTGTGATATTCCATCTGCCTATAAATTGTGTCCTTGTTGCATTTCTATGCAAATTCTACAAGACACAAGAAATATAATTTGATCAACAATTCAATCAATCAGCAATCAATCAATGATCATTTATTAACTGCTTGTCACATGCTAGACACTATGATAGATGGTAGGGACATAAGTGCAATAAACTGAACTGTCTTTTCACAAAGAGCTTTTGGATAGATAATAAAGACATACCTATACAAAAATAAATACAAAGAAAAAATTCAAAATAATTAAATACAAGATAATTTGAAAGTCAGTCTGTCAGTAAAAAATATGAGTCTGACAATGTGCTAAGCAGCAGGGAAAAGTAAAGGTTCCTGCTTTCCAGCAGGTCACAATCAGATAAGAGGAAGGTCATCATCATGTAGAAAGCAGTGCCTCAGCTATATCTTGGAGAAAGAAAGAGGAGGATTATATGAAGCAAAGATGTGAAAAGGACAGGGGACAGTCAGCAGACAAATACAGATGGGAAATTGATTGTTGTGTATGAGGAACAGAGAGAAGACCAGTTTGCCTGAAAAAAAATGTAGGAAGGGAGGAATGTCCAGTGAGGCTGGAAAGATGGATTTGGGAAAGCTAGTGAAGAACTTTAAAAGCTCCATAAAATAATTTATTTTTGTTTCTGGAATAAGAGTTCTTAATCTAGGATCCATGAACTTGATTTTAAAAATGTTTTGATATTTGTATTTAAAAATAATTTTCCTTTGTATTTTATTTTATGAATTTATAAGCATTATTTGGAAAAAGATTCTCTTGGCTTCATCAGTTTACAAAAATGGTTAAGAAGCCCTGATTTAGAAGTAACAGGAGAGTAGTACTAATCATAAGGCCTTATTTTGGACCCTGGCTTTACTAATCAACCCCACATCTGTTAGTTTTTTGGAACCGTCTGTGGTTGTCAGGACATTGCTCTCCAATAATTTAAAACACGTAAATCTACTTTTCTCTGGAACTGATATTCCATATAGATAATTCACATTCCCTTTTCCCAGAACACCTGCTATGAGTTTTTCTCCAAAAATCATGTTCAATTTCAGCTTATGTTTCAATGTAATTGTAATAGGGAGCATTATAATTGCAGAATATTTGTCCTTATCCATTGTTACTAAAAGGAAAAGTTGAATCTGTTCTCTGGAAACTCTTTTATATCCTACTCTGAACTATCAACCTCAGAAGTAACATTGAAAAGGAGTGTATAATCTCCCTCTGGGTAAGAGTCTTCTTGAGGCTGTCTCTAGGAGAAAGTCAAAACACCCAGAGCAAAGAACACTTGGGTCCAAATTTATCAAGGAGTAACACCC
>JAJPUD010014399.1:23407-39084 GCA_023553655.1 Myrmecobius fasciatus | reverse complement strand
TTGTCCCTTACTTTTCCTCCTTTCCCTCCCACTTCCCTCTAGCAACAAACAAGTTTCTATGTGAAATCAAATGTCTGATATACACTTCTAGAGCCCAACCTGATGAGAATAAGATTTACACAGTGCTCATCTCCCTCCCCTCTTTCTCTCAATTATATTAGGTTTTCTTTGCCTCTTCAAGTGATTTTACCTTGTTTTTACCTCCTTTTTTTTTAGATCTTATTTTATCACTTTTTCTCTCTTTTCCCCAGTATGACCTTTTCCCCTCTAGTTCTCTTTTTCATATTATCAAAGTAATATCTAGTTAATTATACCCCCAAACTTTAAGTTTCCCCCTAGTAAAAATAAAGTTCTCAAGAGTCCTTTCCTTTTTACCTTTTTATGCATCTCTTGAGTTCTGTGTTTGGGTGTCGAATTTTTTGTTCAGATCCAATCTTTTCATTAGAAATAGGTGAAATTCACCTATATCATTGAATGACCATCTTCTTCCCTGGGGGATAATGCTCATTCTAGCTGGATAAGTTATTCTTGGTTGTAATCCAAGTTCCTTTGCCCTTCGGAATATCTGGTTCCAGGCATTTCGATCCTTCAGTGTGGAGGCTGACAGATCCTGTGTGATTCTAATTATTGATCTTCGGTATTTGAATTGTTTCTTTCTAGCTGCTAGCAGAATCTGTCCCTTGGTGCTATAGTCCTGAAATTTAGCCACAATATTCCTTGGAGTCTTAATTTGGGGGTCTCTTTAAGGAGGTGATCGGTGAATTCTTTCAATGGTGATTTTGCCCTTTGATTCTACAATCTCAGGGCAATTTTCTTTCAGGATTTCCTGGAAGATAGTGTTTAGATTCTTTTTTTCATCATCGCTTTCAGGAAGTCCAATAATCCTTAGATTGTCTCTCCTAGATCTATTTTCCAAGTCAGTTGCTTTTCCTAGGAGATATTTCATATTTTCTTCTAATTTTTCATTTTTTTTGTTTTTGTTTGACTGATTCTTGAAGTCTTATTGAGTCATTCACTTGCACTTGTTCATTTCTTATTTTTAAAGTCTTGTTTTCTTCAGTTACCTTTTTAAGCTCCTTTTGTACCTGGCCAATTTGTTCATTGCACTCTTTTTCCACTTCACTAATTTTATTTTTCAATAAATTGGTGTCTTTTTCATATCTCTTTTGCAGGGCATCATATCTTTCTTGCAAGATATTGTATCCCTCTTGCACTGATTTCAGTTTATTTTCCCATTTATCCTCCAGCTCTCTTTTGAGGTTCTTTATGCAATCTTCCAGAAAGGCCTTTTGAAAAAGTGACCAGTGATGGTCTTTAATACCTTCATCTGGTATTTTATCTAAAGGAACCTCAGCATCTGGGGTCAATGCTTCTTTGCCTTGATAAAAGCTGTCTATGGTGAGAGCTCTCTTTTGCTTCTTCACTTTTTTAAGACAATGTGGATATCTCTTTAAGGTAGGGAAAAAAACAAGGGCTGAAAAGCTTTGCCCTGGAGCACTTCGGCGAGTTGACTTAAGGTGCTGGGCCGGTGGGGGCTAGGACTAAGTCTGAATTACTCCTTAAACAAGGCAAGTCTGCCAGAACACCTGCCCCCAATCCAGGCAGAGTGTCCGGAGTGCCTCAGATAAACTCCAGGTGCTTGGAATTTGGGGTTTGGAGTTTGGAATTTCTGCCACACTGAGCTGAGTCCCACCCTCACTTCTGGCCTACACAGGAGTCGTCTATTTATCTCTCTGTCCGAGTCAGACTAACCTGATATGAAGTTCTCCAGAGAACAATGTCCAAATATTTCTGAGTTTGTTGACTTGGAGATCAGTTCAGAGGCTTATTTTATTGTTGATTTGAGAGAAGATCGGAGGAGAGGCAGAAAGTCACCTTTTCACTCCGCCATCTTGGCTCCGCCCCCCAAGAAAAATCAATTTCACAAATGATGGATAGCTTTAGTTAAAATGGGGACATTTTCTAAATGAGTTTAGCCTTGAATAGCTAAAGAGGCCAATTCAATTGAAGAAGTAGAATTTTAAGTGCAACTATATGAACAGAAGAAAGGTTGGTAGAATGTAAGCTCAATGAGGGCAGGAACTAATTTGGTTTCTACCTTTGTATATCATCAGCACCTGCCACAATGCTTTGCATAGATAATGTGGATCTCAATAAATGTTTGTCCAATTGAAATGAATGTATTGTGGCCCTGGGCTAGCTTGAAGAGCTTGGTTTGTGATATAAATCCAGATACAGGGAAGGAGAAATAAGGATGTATTGGAGTTATCTTCCTCTATCCCACCTCCAATCCCACAGAATGGTTCTCAGTAAGTTCCAAGGAGTCTTCCTCCATATTGATGTTTGTTATTCTGATTCAAATATTCTTCTTCAGTTAATAATAATGATACTAGCATTTATATAGTCTCTTAAATTTTGACAAATATTTTACAAATGTCACATTTTATCTTAAAAATTTAGGAGGTAGTAGTATTATTTATTAATTACTATTTTAAAAAAACTTTAATGATTATTAAGATTGACTTTATTTTTAATATATTTTATTTTCCCCCAAGTATATGTTAAAACAGTTTTTAAACTTTTGTTTTTTCAAGTTTTAAATTTTATTCCTTCCTCCCTCTCTTCTTCCCTCCCACTAATAATAATTAAAGTTTAACAGCAATATTGTATAATGAAGAGCTATTGATTATTATTCATAATAATATTACCTATTTCATTAACATGTATGTTATTATCTACATTTTATAAATTAAGAAACTAAGTCAAACTAAGTAACTTGCCCAGGATTGTACAATAAGTAAATGTTGGAAGAATATAGTAGCTTTCTGGATTTGATATCTCAGGTCTTCCTAACTCCAGGTTCAGTGCTCTACTCACTAAGCCACTCAGAGTCTGAAGTTCAGGGTCTAGAAAAGAATGTCAAGTATATGAGTCTCAGACAAACACAGAAATAGATGCTAGCTTTTTGCCCTCCAGCTTCCAGTATCTAATATGGGTTTACACTGCTCTTGGTGGCTCAGCAAATAGAACACCAGGCATGAAGTCAGGAAGACCTGAATTCAAAATTGGCTTCATATATTTACTAGTTATATAACTGGGCAGGTCACAACTTTTGTTACCTTCAGTTTCTCAACTATAAAATGGAGATAATGAAGTATCTATTCATAGAGCTCACAGTTCAATTGAAGTAACATTTGGGAAGCTCTTAGTACATTGCCTGGCACAAGCTAGGATGACACAAATGCTTATTTCTTTTCCTTTCCCATCCATTCTCCTGAAGGAAGAAAAGTATCTGGCAACTTGAAGTCTGCTTACATGGAACTCTTTCTTTGTTGGGGCTTCTTTCTTCACAACTTTTGCAAAAAAATGGGAATTCGGCTCAGCTTGTCGCTTTCCTGCTGTTCCTTTTATATCTGATGTCCCTCTTAATCCTCTATTTTTCGCACCCCAGCTGGCTTCAGGAAAGGGCTCCGAATACCACAAGCTGTGGGTGATGACTCCCAAGTGAGGTATAATGGATGGGACAATTGTACTGATATTCAATTGGTGGTCTTATTGTGAAAGACTAATAATTTTGGATTCCTAGTTTCTTCTTTCAGTAAAGACAATTACTGTTAGGAAAGCAATGGACTAGAGATGAGAGAACTGGGTCCTGGGTCCTGGACTTGGCTCCAATGATGTGACACTGAATAAGTCTTAACCTCTCTGAGTTCAATTTTCTCACCTATCAGAACAGAGAGCAAAAACAGATTGGAGATCCTTTCCAGTCATTTCCCTGTGAATATGAAATGAATAAGAAAATTTTAATCACATCTATTTGAAATAACATGCCTTCATAGTCCTTTTTAAGGAAGGTATACATAAAACTTATACCTTTCTCCCACATATATCCTTAATCCCAGTGGAAAATTTTATATTACTAATTTACCCTACAGGCTAATTCAGAGCATCTAGCATGTAGAATCTGCCTGGTACTATGCCATTTTGCATATTAGGGAACTGTCTTCTGGATTTTGGCCAATGTTGGAACCAGAAACAGCAGCTATTCTAGGAGCAGGGCCATTCTGAATAGATTTCCAGTGCTATTGTGCTGACTGCTGGGTTTTGGAGACATTCCAGAAAACCTGTGCAACACAGGGGTGTGCTTATGTGAACTGAGCTTGGAAATCATTAGGCTTCATCCATCCTAAGCGGCTGCAGATCATCCCAGGTGGCCCTAGACAATACAGCAAGGAAGGAGCATCAAGGGGGTTGCTTAAGAAATATGATTAAAAGGGGGTTCGCTTTTCTTTTGTTGTCAATGTGAGTGCATTAGTGATTGCAAATTTGAGTTCAGGGGGAAACTAGAAGGAATCTGTAAATCTTTTCTTTTTCCTTTTTTTCTTTTCTTTATTTTTTGCGGAGGCAATTGGGGTTAAGTGACTTACCCAGGGTCATACAGCTAGGAAGTGTTAAGTGACTGAGGTCAGATTTGAACTCATGTCCTCCTGACTTCAGGGCTGGTACTCTATCCACTACACCAACTAGAGGCTCCTGCAAATCTCTTCTTGCTCTTAAATTAGTCTCAGAAAGAAATTACATAGCCTTGTTTCCTCATTCACCTTTTCCTCTTGGCCCTCCTTTTTTTTAAACATCTTTCTAATGAGCCAAAACAATGTATAGTATAAATTATCTTTGTTGATATTTTATTCCTCCTACCAGACTATTAGCTTCTTGAGGGAAAGAACTGTCTAATCTAAACTTTGTTTCTTCCAGCTAACAATACAGTGTTCTGTACACAAGAAAATGATTGCTAAATGTTGAATAAATTCAGCAAATTAAGAATCTTTCCCATCATTCCCATCTTTCCAAGCACCACTGGAGAGTGAATGAATAACTTTAGCTTTTGTTATCCCATCACCTGAGATTTTGACTTGCCATGTAGAAGCTCTTAGCAAGATTGTTCTGATGCTTTTCAACAGGATTTCCCAACCCCAGTAGCCCTTTAGGTTCCAGGAGCTGGAAAGTATTCTACCGAAGGAAGGCCCAAATAACCTATTTACATGAATCACTGACCCTCTGGTGCTGTGAGCTCCCTCACACTGATTGCTGTGATAGGGCAGATGCAATTGCTGACGTAGAATCCCCTGTGCTTTTCCATCTTTAGGATGGGTCAACCAGTCTCTTCTTGCCAAGCATTTCCATGGAAACCACCTCATCAGCTGGGAAAGATCTTCCTGATGCTGCAGAATGGGGATAGAAGGAGAGACTTTTTTTGTTCTTTGGAAAAAAAAATGAACTGAATTGTCAAGTGGGTTGTGTATATGTATGTACCCGTGTGTGTGCATATGTGTGTGTATGCATACACCTGTGTTCATATGGTGCTTGCTTTCTTCTTCCTACGGCTTTTTACAATTCTGATTGATTGTTGCTTAGGAAACCATGACATCACTGGTGTTGTGGACAATGGAAAATTCTATTATTCTCCAGGAGCTGACATCCCCTTCAAACTAGTTAACTCACAAGGAGATAAGCAGAAGAGTAAGTGTCAGTTGTTAGGGAAAGATGGTAGGTGTTTTATGATGGAGTGAGCAAACATGGGGCAGTGGGAGAAATTAAAAATAAAAAGGAGATTAAGCCAGCATGGCTTCAGCTACAGAATCCTTGCGGAAGAAAAGCTTCTGTTAGCCCTGCTAGCAGTTCCTGAACTTTTTTTTTCAATTCCAGAGCTCTGTTGTGGCTTCAAACACATCCTTCCTCTTTCCTTCTTTTCTTTCTTCCTCCCATTCTTCTTTCCATCCTTCCTTTCTCCCTTCTTTCTTCCTTCCTTTGCCCCTTTCTTCCTTCTTTCCTTCCTACTTTCCACCTTTTCTTCTATTATTCCTTTCTCCTTCCTTCTTTCTTTCCTTCATGCCTGCCTTCATTTGTTTCCTTTCTTTTATTCTTTCATTCTTTTTCCCTTTCTTCCCTCTTTTCCTTTATCCCTCTATTCTGCATATTCCTTTTTTATTTCTCTTCCTCTTGCCTTCTTTTCTTTTTTTCTTAGTCATTTCAAGTGCAATGCATTGTGCTAGGTGTTATTAATTCAAAGATGAGAAAAGACATAGTCCCAATCTTCAAGGTGCTTATATTCTAATACGGAAATGAGTATGTATATGAATAACTCTAATATAATGCATTACATAAAAAGTGACATTAGACATCATACCAGACTGCTTTCTATTTCCCCAGTTTTCTTATACATTGTTCCTCTCCATGCATTGTAAACTCCATCCAAACTTATTTCCTTGCCATCCTTTGCACAAAGTCCACTATTTCCCATCTCTGTGTCTTTGCATGGGTTGTCCCCTAAGCTTGGAATGTTCTTCTCCTTCACCTTTGCTTCTTAGAACTGCTGGTTTCCTTTCAAGCTCTACTGACAAGCACCTTCCATATCAGAGCTCTGTGACCCTTTTAATCTTGGGTTCATGAACTTTAAAATATCTGTGTGTGTGTGTGTATATACATGAACTTTAAAATATATGTGTATATATACATGTATACACATATATTTTAAAAGTATACTCTAATATGATTTGTTTCCTTTGTAATTTTGTGTATTTTTTTATGCATTTAAGTATATTGTTTTAAGAAGGGGTCCATAGATTTTACCAGACTTTTCAAGGGGTCCATGGCACCATAACAGCCAGTTCTATATGAAGACTTTTCTGATGCCATCTACTTAATAGTGTTTTCCCTCCCAAAATGATATTTTTGTTAATTTTGTATCTATTCTGGATGTATTTATATATGGACACGTTGTCTCCCTCATTAAAATGTAATCTTCTTGAGTTCTTTGGTTTCTATATTTTCAGAACTTATCTTATTGGTATATAGATTGACAAGTAAGGAGCCATCATATCTCAGAGAAAGGTAAGATGTCCTGTAGGCAATTATGATCAGTTAGGAATTTATGGAGGAAGCAGCATCTGAGCTAGGTTTTGATGGCTGGGTTAGGTTTTCAAAAAAGGAGATGGTGGAGGAAGATGTTTCAGGTAAAGGGTTTCAGGTTTTTGCATGATCAAATGCATAAAAATTTTAAAAAACAGGAGAATGTGAAGTCCAATTATGAAAGATAAGACTCTGTGGTATGTGGAAAAGGCACTAGATTCAGAGCTAGAATTAGCTCTTAATTCTTACATGGCCTTAATCAAGTGTCTTTCCTTCTCTGCTTTCCATTTTTTCACTTATCAGATATTAAAGTTAGAATTTAATGGATTTATCTTTCTTTCTAGTTCTAATATCTTATAACAGTGAAACTAGGACTAGCTTGTTCTTTGTATACATAGCCCAGAGGTGTGTCTCATATCAACTAATCACAACATATTTCCTAGTAACATCATCTATCTTTATCCAGTGATCAAAGAGCTTTATTCCTCTCAAGTTAATGAAGAACTTATTTTAACCTAGTTTATACTTTTTGTATCAAACTAGCTGGGTTTTATGGGATTAATTGGGAGTGGGGTTTCTTACCATTAGAGGAGGATTAATATGATGATATTGTGCAAGACAGGATAGAGTTGCAAGGGACTGGAAGAGGGAAAAAAGTTAAAAGGGAGGAATTTCTCCTCCCACAAACCTGCCACCTCCCCATGTAAATACTATCTTATTTGGTAATATGCATTATTCTGATGCACTCTGAACTTCATTGCCAGACACTGAAGGATCTAAGTATGCATTTGAGTCTTTTAAAGGAGGAAGGATCCAGACATAGAGCAACATCTTGAGTTGTCCAGTAGTCAAACAAATAAAAATTAATTCAGAACAAAAACTTTGTATTTATACTGACTGGTTTAGTTTGAGAGGCAATACAATAATCACATTCTCTTTCAATCATACTCACGCCTAGATTTCCATGACACTCTTCCCACCCCTCTCCCTCCTCAAATGAAAATTTGACTTCTGCCTGTCTAGGTCTCCAGAAAAAAAAAAAGAAAAGGCTGAACAGTTCCTTGAAGAAGCTTCATGTATACAAAGAACTCCATTCAGGAAGTCAAATTTGTATCTGCATGTATCCCCACTTCCCTTTGTTCAATTTCTATCCCCAATTCTCCATCCTGCAGATGACATGGAGCCTCCTTTTGAAAATCAAACTCCTGGTTGTGGCTCAGGTATAAAAACTACCTGTCAATTACTAAGCATTACTCATCATCAGCAAGTTATCAACTGGTCAAAATACCAGAACAAAGGTTTACACAGGTGGAGCAACAATAAGGCAGATGCTTGAGTATTTCAAATATCCAAGTATCAAATACTCACTGCTTATTAGGCACTGTTCTGAGTACTCTGTAAGAAACAAAAAGCTATAGCATGCAGTTCTGTCCTCAAAGAGCTGATGATCTAAGTTGTAAAAACCAGGCATACCCTCATGAAGATTTTAATCAGTGTTTTGGGAGACAAGTCATTTTAAAGATGAGTAGTAATCTGACACCCAAAGAGAAGCAAGAAGACCATATGGAGCCTCTATACATCAAGGACACAAAAGTGGGAAAGCGCAGGTCAGAGAATAACCCAATTCAGTAAGTTTGTGACAGGGCATATAGCCAAGATAAGACTCAAAGGGAAGAGCAGTGCAAGATTGAAAAGGGCTTTATATATCAAGTAAGAACTATACATTTTATTCTGTACGCAACAGGGAGCCACTGAGTTTTTAAACAAAGTGACAGAGCTGGATTTGTGGGTAATAGAGTTCTATTAGGAGGCATTTGCAATAATACAGACAAGTCAAAATGAGGGTCTGTCTATCTTTCTGAGTATCTCTTTTTGACTAACAATCTGTGCTATGGAGTCTCAGGAGAGGTCCTAGTGCTGCTTACTTTGGAGAAGTGAAATTTGAAGTGGGTCTTGAAGAAAGGATAAGATTCTAAATAGCATCTAAATAGAGATGGTGTTCTGGGTAGAGGATGGAAGGCAGGAAAGCAGGAAGGCAAAAAAAGGAAGGAAGGAAGGAAACAAGTAAGGAAGGGAGGGAGGGAAAGAAGGAGGAAGGAAAAGAGGAAGAAAAACTGTAATAGAGGGAAAAAATGAAGAGAATATTAAGTACCTGTTATAAGCCAGACATTCTGCTAGGCACTTTACAAGATGGCACAAATAAAAACATAGTAGCAGGATAACAAGGTATAAAAAGGTATATTTATTTGGAAAGGAGAAGCTGTATATGCCCAACATCTGGCAAAACTGTGGAGTCACCTGCAGACCCATGGGAAAAGTAACAAAAAACCATCATGTCTCAGACTAAGTCTTTTCTCTTCTCACAAATTTTATTCTTTTCAGAGTAAGCCCAGAAATTTCTTATTCACATTATCATACTCAATTCTCAAGGAGGCAGTTTGCCAGAAAATGTTTCCCAGTTCAGAATCTCTTTTAAAAGTGTCTTCTATAAGCATATGATTCTCCGGCCCCTTGAGTTTTATCCTCAGTAGCAGAAAATATTTTCCCAGGTGGTAGACAATTGGATGTTTGGGCCAAATTGCTTAAGATCATGGTCAATTCCAAAAGTGGAATAGTATAAATCAACCTGATATCTTTTAATTTCTCCTGCATCAGGTTTTGGAATGTCCTGATTGGGAGATAGGTTCAAATGAAAGCTGGAGTTTGTGGGGCTATTACAGGTAGACAGATACAGAGTCAGAGACAGAGACAGACAAAGAGAGACCTCAGCCAGAAAGACAGAGACACAAAGAATGAAGAGGGGAGGGAGAAAGGAAGGGAGGGAGAGAGCTACTGCCATCTTGCTGAACAATAGTGAAATCTCTGATTATAGTTTATACATTTGACTTAGTAACCAGAGAACAGAGTCTGTCCACTGCGCAACCAAACTGAAATTTAACAGGTACTAGAAATACCAGGTGAGAGAGAATGATAATTTTGCCAAATAACTAGAGGTTATTTTTTATATAGGGCTTTCCAATTAAAAATTCATTCACATCCAAGATCTTTCAGAGGACCTTCTGGGGTTGGTTGTATCTTGAACAGGATTCACTCTGAATCATTAAACTCAGAGAGGTCAACTGACCTGAATGAGAGTATGTTCCTAGTAAGTGGCAGAGAAACTTGGGACTTGAATCTATGTTTATGACTTTAAGTTCAAAGTTATTAAAGTACTATATACATTTTTAAGTTTATATATTAATTTATAATAAAGTTTATTATATAAATGTAAGCTGTTGCAAGTATTGTTATAATGGAAAGAGCAACAGAATCCTCTCCAATATTTCCCTTCTCAAAAAATACCAGGCATGGTTTTCTAGACGGCAGAAACAGAAAACAAAATAAAACAAAAACATGGAATTTAAAGATAGAATTGGATTTGAAGTAATATAAAACATACTAACAATTCAAGAGTTTTAAAAGCATTTTTGTTGAAATTGTTTGGTTTTGTACTATTTCCATTTTGGAATATATTGCTCTTCCCTTCTCTACCCAGTAAGCCATCTACTATAACCAAGAATAAAATAGAAAGAAATAAAAACTGATAGGTAAAACCAATGAATATATTAATAGTGTTTAAGAGTCCATGCAATATTACAAACCCATGGAGTCCCTTACCCTTTTGAAAATAATGAAGAGAGGTGAATTTTCTCAATTCTCTGTAGTCAAGGTTAGTCATAATGGAATGACCTCCGTCAGAAAATAGCAAGGTCCTTTCCACTGGAGATTTGCAAGTGGAGGCTGAATGAACACTTGTTGAAGATAATATAAAAGAGATTTCTGATCATATATGAATTACCCTAGATTACCTTCCAAGATCATGTTCAACTTTGTGATTCTTTATGATATGGATAGAGATTTCCCAGAGTAAGAAAACTCCTTCCCATCATTAGAGATCAACACTTGGTCTGCAACTAAGAGTCTTAAAGATTTATATAAACCAGGGTTAAGTAACTTGCTCAGTAGGTGTCAGAAGTAGAACTCTAATCCATCTTCCTGACCATTAAGTCAACTCTCTATTCACTACTAATGGATGGAAGGTACATGGCACAGTGAATAGGATGCTTGGCCTGGAGTCATATCTGGCCTCAGATGTTTTTAACTTGTGTGATCTTGGACAAGCTTCTTAACATATATATATATATTGTTTCCTCATCTGTAAAATGTGGCTAATAACAGCAGCTCAAATAAGCTAAGGATTGTATAGCACTTAGCACTTGGCATATAGTAAGTCCTTATATAAGTGCTAGCTATCATTATTATTATTAGTCCATTCTGCCTTTGTGATCCTATGGAGAACATTAAAGAAGTGAGATTCTGAGTCTCTGCTCTGGTGCTGTGTGGGAGGGAAGAGGGAATTGATCATCTCTTTTCTCCAGTTCCCTTTTCCGTGAAGAATATCTAATTCTTGCCTCCCCCAGCCATATGGTTCATAGAATATTAAGCCTGGAAAAGGTTTCTGCAAGTCAACTGACCTTGGAATGAACTTGATATGGCAGCAAAGAAGGCATACATTGGAATATTTGAGATCAGGATTTTGGATATAGGTTCTATGGCAGTACAACTTGCCTCAAGCCCTCAATGAATAACTTGGTGTGTCAGTCAAATGGAAAAAAATGCTGATTTTATTTATATGGTTGCCCCAAGGAAGATGAGCATCTTGGTTTCCCAGTCCATGATCTGGGAAATGTAATGTACAGGGTTAGAAGGGAAAAAAGATCCCAGGCAACCGAATGGCCTTATCAAAGTGAATATATACTTTAGCATGATGCCCAGTCCACAGTAGGTATTCAGCAGAGCAGAAATAATGATGGCCCAACTGGGGCTTCCCTAAAGATGGATGAGATTTAGAGGTCACTGATAAGACTTCTTCAGATAGAAGCTAAGCTTGGCACACATACTTAGCAAGAATAGCTAAAATTAGAAAGTAGCAGATGAAATGCTTCCCTCCAGAAATATGCTAGAGCTGAGCGTTAAAATTTTGGTGTGAGCATTTGTATTTCAGGAATGAGCAAATGTTACAAATGAGGACTTGATTTATTGTTTTATTGATTTAAGAAAGTTATGAAAAAATGTTAATGCAAATAAAGTTTTAAAATGTTCCATGTATACATTGTATACATATATCCATCGCCCTCCCAGAGATCTGGTTGTTAAACATTTGCCAGCACACCTCAGCTTCTCTCTCATTCTGAGACCACATTCTAATACTTAGAACCATACCTAGTATATAGTAAGTGCTTAATAAATGCTTGTTGACTTGCTGACCTCAAATGAGCTTTTCCTTGGACTAAACCCACTCTGCTTCCTCTCCCTACAGTAGCATTCATAACAGTACCTCATAGTATTGTGGGCTCTCCACTCCTGAGAAAGTTCCTATCTCGTCACCACAAAAACAGTTCTAGGCACTTTCTCCCATGGGAACTTTTGGTCTGAAGTCTCCATTTCTCCAAACGAATTTGTCTTGTTACCTGCTGCAAACATTGTTAAAGCATTTGTCTTAGTACTGAAATGACTAATTAAGACTCTGATGGCCAGGACAAGATAATAGATCATATTTATATAGCACTTCCCATGCTTTCCTCATAATCTTGGGAAGTAAAAAATACAATTTTTATCATGCCCATTTTGCAGATGAAAAAAGTAAAGGTGAGAGAAGTTAATGACTTATCTATAATGACAGAGCTAGGAAGTAACAATCATGATTTCAATTCAGCTCTTCTAAATTCTAGTCTAATCATGATTTTTTTTTTGCTGAGGCAATTGGGGTTAAGTGACTTGCCCAGGGTCACACAGATAAGTGTCTGAGACCATGTTTGAACTCAGGTCCTCCTGACTTCAGGGCTGGTACTCTATCCACTATAACACCTCGCTGCCCCTAATTATGAATATTTTTATGTTTGTTTAATTCCCCTCCCCAATGTATCATCCTTTTAACTGTACAGATAGGTAAGGGACTGCCTAAGTTCCTTTCAATGTAGATATTTTAGTTCTTTTTTTAATGAAATGGAGTCAGGAGGGAAAGGGAAATTTCTCTTTTCACTGGTCCTTGTCAAAGTACCTGGCACAGACAAGACACTTAATAAATGATTGTTGTTGACTTTACTTGTTTGGAAGTTTCCAAATGGAAGCTAAATTCAGATCTCTCAAAATTGTGATCAGAATGGGGAAAGGTAGTGACCCAGACCCAAGAAGGTTCATCCCTCCAATGAAGAGATTGTCCTTACCTCCTAAATATTCTCTTTAGCTTTGTCCTAGTCAACTTTCCCCTACAACACTAATAAGCTATCTCTATCTAAATCTCTTATAAATATTGGAAAGACTTAGTATCCAAGGCCCCAAGCAATATTCTTGTCCTTACTCAATTAAAGAAGACATTATTTGTCCATAATACTGCCATGAAAGTTGTTCATCTAACTTTTAGCAGAAAACCAAATCAGACTGCTGTCTGATTAGAGGTTGTGAATATAGATGGCAAACAAAGGACTACAAATTGATACATTAGGTTTTTGTCTACACAATGTGAAGCATCTGGATATTTGGAAACATGCATACAATTGCCTATACTTTTCCATTTTCCTGTAGATGCTTGACACTGCATTACCCATAGCTGTTGGTTCTGCTTCCCCAGGATCATGGTCCAACATGTCACTTGGAAACTTCCTTTAGTGGCAGTAAAAATGAATGCCTGGATTTACTAGTTTTCACCTGGTTTAGTGAAGTTGTCAAGAAGTATTTATGAGTACCTATTGAATTCCAAGTGTTGGGCTTAACACTGGGATACAGATGAAGAAAAAAAAATCCTCTCCCCTCAAGGAGTTTACATTTTAACATGCAAACACTTAGGTATGCAGTATATACATATAGATACACACATGAAAAGAGAGAAGGAAAAGAATAAAGAGGAGGAAGAAGAAGAAGAAGAGTAGAAGAAGAAGACGAGGAAAGGAGGGAAAAGAGGAAAGGAGGAGGAAGAGGAAAGGAAGAGGAGAGAAGGAGGAAGAAAAAAGGAGGAGAGGAAGAGGAGGAGAAGAGAGGGAATGGCGAAGGAAGAGAGACTGGAGAGATATTAGGGAAGGCATTAACATTTAGGAGCAATGGAAAATATTTCCCATAGAAGGTATATTTCAACTGAGACTCAAAAGAAGCCAGGGGCAGGAGTCATGGGTTGAAGTGAGGAGAGAGAAAATTCCAGCATGCATGGGAGATAGCCAATGAAAATGGCTTGAATAGGGAAATGGAGTGTTGTATATAAGGAACAGCATGGAGGCCAGGAGTCTTGAATAGCTGAGTTTATGGAAGGAGAATAAAATATAAGAAGACTAGAAGAGTAAGAAGAGAAGAGTTTATGAAGGACCTTAAAAGTCAATGTTGGATGCTACATTTGATTCTGAAGGGAACAAGGAATCACTGCAGTTTATTGAACATGGATGAAAAAGGTGATGTGGTCAGACCTGTGCTTTGGGAAAATCATTTTGACAATTGAATGGTAGATGGATCAGAGAGGAAATACTGGAGGAAGAAAGGCCAACCAGCATGAGTTGTTGAGAATGCCACCTAGTATGTCACTCTGGGTAACTAGGAAGATGATGATACAGTAATAAGAAGGTTGGAGGTAGCCAGGTGACTCAGGGTTCTAAGCCTAAAGACAGTAAGTTGTAAGTCCAAATTTGGGTCTAAATTCTCATTAACTGTGTAACCTTGAACAGATCATATACTAGAGAAGGAAATGGCAAACCACTCTAGTGTTTTTGCCAAAAAAAAATCTCATACAACATTATGACCACTCAGACTAAAAATGACTGAACAACAATAGGAAATGGGAAGAGTTTTGGGGAAAAGATAATGAGTTGGAGTTTTGAATGTGTTGAGTTTAAGAGATCTACTAACCAACACATTAAATAGATTATGATTCATCTAAACACTGCAAAATACATGAATATTTAGAAAAAATCAAGACAATCACTAAAACTCTTCCAATTGGAATGATGTAAAACTGGATGGAGAGAAGGGAGATTAGTAGATTTCAAAATAATCTACAAAGATGATAATTAAATCCAAGTTTAGAACTTCACTGCCTAAAAAGTAAAGCCCAGTCTCTTGAGGATCCCACTGGTCAAATTTGCTTCTCTGGACTATTGCCTCTATCTCTCATGCTACTTAGCACCAGAACCACAGTCTCTTCTCAATTCCACACTGACCCACATAGAATGGAGTGGCCAAATGTCTATGGCCTAATGTGGTCAGGAAAAGGGGGAGGGGAAGTCACTCAAGGAGGCATTTAATGAATAAAATATTGATGGCAACTGCCTGAAGAAAGAAATTGCTGTGGTGGAGAGAGCCATCTGCATCCAAAAAGAGGACCCTTGGAACTGAATGTGAACCACAACATAGTTTTTTCACCTTTTTGTTGTTGTTTGCTTGCTTTTTGTCTTTTTTCTCATTATTTTCCTTTTTGATCTGATTTTTCTTGTGCAGCATGATAATTGTGGAAACATGAATAGAAGAATCACACAAGTTTAACATATATTGTATTACTTGCTGTCTAGGAGAAGAGCTGGGGTGAGGGAGAAAAATTTGGACACAAGGTTTTGCAAGGGTGAATGTTGAAAGGTATCTTTGCATGTATTTTGAAAATAAAAAGCCATTATTTAGAAAGAAAGAGAGAAAGAGAAAGAAAAGAAGAGAGAAAGTAAGAGAAAGAGAGAAGGAAAAGAAAGAAAGAAAGA